>JAUMHN010188071.1:7887-21576 GCA_032360265.1 Heliamphora ciliata
TATTTAGTAATTCAAGTTTAATATAAAACTATGTATAAACTCTGATATTATGCGTGAAATGCTCAATGGAATCTTGTAAACACTCTGTATCTTGAAAAATAAAAGAAAACTTACATTAAGAAATATGAATATTTTGTCGTGCCCCAGTATCCTTGATATGAGTATTAGATAAATCCTACACTTAGACACATTTTCGACACTCGTACCCAAGTCCACGTGACATAGATTGATGAATTTGATGCCAATAATTTCTCTATAGAACCCTGATATTTTCATACCTAGCCTTGGATTTCGAAGTTATCACAATAATAATACAATGCTGCTGTTCTGAACTCTTTTAGGAGTAAAACCTAAGCCTGGTCTGAAAATCTCTCTCTCTCTCTCTCTCTCTCTCTCTCTCTCTGATTCTCTCACATGGAGAGAACATCTGAAAATAAATTCCTTGAGTATTACACTACTGTGAGGAACATCTAATAGTTACCGGATGCATTTGCTTGGTGATTGGACTGTCTATTGTTATTTGATCTTGGCAGAAAATTATTAGACATTTCTCATAATTTCAAGAGTGCCCTCTGCATTTCCTTCGTTTTACTTCTCTTTTCTTTTTTCCCCTGGGGAATTTAAAATAAGTTTTCTAACAGTGCATTAAATCCTATGCCTTGATTATTTTTGCAGGACAGTTTCTATCTGCTTTATTTATTAGAACTTGTATCCGTATTGCTTTCTGATATTACATGGATTAGTGTAAATTTAACCCATCTGTTTGCAAGTTGTAGAGAGACTGCCATTGCTTGCTATTTGTAAATTTAAGTTTTTATTTTGTCCATGAGGTTTTGTGCTTTGCATTTCGAAGAAAATGTCAGAAGATTGGCAAGGAGAATGCAAATCCAGAATTGTCATAAATGCAGATGTGGCGACTGCGACCTTTAATGAGACTGTAAACACGTTTGGAAGGAACCTTGTCCAGGTAAAAATAATTCTACAGAAGTTTATGGAATTGATCACTGTTTTAGCATAGCAAATGGTTCAGCTTGTAATGCAAAGTTACTTTTCTATTTTCAGCTTTTAACAACTAAATCCATTTCTTTCAATATGTGGCTATTGATTTGCTAGGAATCATTTTAATGTGCTCCTCTCTAATGGGCTTTATGCGGAATTTTTTTGGATTAAATGGCTTACCTGCTAAAGTTGTGAACCTGATGGTAATTGAGCAATGAAAGAATAAGGGCCATTAGTTGCCAGGACATAACCATAAATGAACCATAGCTCTCAACAGAAAATTGGAAAAATTACATCATAGACCTTCAAGGAAGTTTATAAGTTAGGATTCTCCAATTGTTGAAGGATTACTTTCTTATTTCTTCTCTCTTCTTTCTTTTCTCTATACTTTTGATAATTCATCAAAGACACTGCAAGGCCCAAAATACATCTAAAAGCATGGTTTTAAAATTTTTTCCACAGGCAGAATTTAGATGCAAAATGGGTGTGTAAATTTGAATTGGGCAAAATTCATACAAAAGATTTTGTTAAGAATGTCTGCTTATTTTGCTGAATAAACTAAACCAAATCAAACTAAGCCTTTGTCCCAATCAATTAGGATTGGCTACATGAATCCTTTTATTTTGCTGCATTTGAAGAAAAAAATAAAACTTGGACTTTGGTGAAAAAATCTCTTTTGATTCTTTTGTGTCTTCAGCAAGACAATCTAATGTTTGGATATTATTTTCTTTTTTATTTATTTGATTTTCCCTTTTTGTGTTCTTGAAACAGAAAGGTGAAAGGTTTGCAAATGCGTCATTTTTGTATCATTTTGTGCAAAATCAGGTTTCAAGAATACAATAACTTATTTTGGTGTTAAAAGCACTGGCATGTGAAGATCAAAATTCAATTGGTTGCTGGTGTCTTCCCGAAGATAAAAACAGAAAACTAAAACATTATCAAACTGGCTTCTTTTTGGTTTATTCTTTTAAGGATTTTTATTTTATGAAGCTATTTATGTTGGATGTATTTTGGTAATTTGGCTCAGCCTGTGGTGGGGCTGCTATGTTGGTTTATGTTGAGATTGATGTATGAACAGAGAAAAATAGAAGAGAGAATTATTGCGACGGTGAATGAGAGAGTACAAAGAATTAGGATTTGCTCCATTACAACTGTTATTTATATAATAAGACCAAAGTAACAAAAGTACAATAATACCCCTAACTTAACACACCCCTCAAGTTGATGCATAGATATTTCTTATGCTCAACTTGCATACAATGGGTTAAAACATTTTACTATTAAATCTTTTAGTAAAAATATCTACTAATTGATCTTCAGACTTCACAAAAGGCATACAAATTGAGCCATGGCACAGTTTCTCCTTGATGAAGTGTCTGTCAATCTTTTTATGCTTTGTTGTGTTATGTTGTACCGAGTTATGAGCAATATTAATGGCAGTTTTGTTGTCATAATACAACTTCATAAGTTTATCGCACTTAATCTCCAATTCCTTTATTAGTACTTGGAGCCATATAAGTTCGCAAATGCCATGTGCCATAACCTTATACTCAGCTTCTGCACTTGATCTAGCTACTACTGTCTGCCTTTTACTTCGCTAAGTAACCAAATTACCTCCTATAAATGTATAATACCCCGATGTAGATTATTCGTCATCAACTGAACTAGCCCAATTTGCATATGTGAAAGTTTCTAATTTCATGTGGCCGTGATGAGAGAATAGGAGCCCTTTTTCAGGAGCAGATTTAAGTTATCGCAAAATATGATAAGCAGCATCAAGATGTATAGTATGGGGATCCTGCATGAATTGACTGACAACTCCCACAGCATATGCAATGTCAGGTCTGGTGTGAGATAGGTATATTAGTCTTCCTACAAACCTCTGAAATTGGCACTTGTCGACAGGTTCTTCATCACCACTACTAAAGCGATGATTAGCCTCAATAGGTGAATCTGTAGATCGACAACCCAACATTCCAGTTTTCTTTATAAGGTCAAGAATATACTTTCTTTGAGCAATGAAGATCCTATTATTTGATCTAACCACCTCAATTCTCAGAAAATATTGTAGTGCCCCCAAATCTTTCATCTCAAACTCTTTTGCTAGGTTTACTTTAAGGCGGGATGCCTCCTCAATATCATTATCTGTCACAACTATATTATCAACATATACAATAAGAATTGTGATTTTGTTATTGTTTTGTTTGATAAACATAGTATGGTCTGCATGATTCCGTCGGTACCTAAATCTTAGCATAGCCTTGAAGAATATATCAAACCATCTAGGGGACTGTCTTTAGCCCATACAAGGCATTCTTCAATTTGTGCACCTTTTTTTCAGTTTCACAAGACGAGAAACTCGGTGGTACATCCATATATACCTCTTCCTCTAGGTCTCAATGGAAAAATACATTCTTTGCATCTAACTATTGGAGATGTCAACTCATATTAGCAGCACATGATAAGAGTACTCGAACTGAGTTCATTTTGGCTACAGGAGCAAAAGTCTCCTAATAATCAATATTCAATAGAATAAGTCTAGGTAAAGCCTTAGCAACTAGCCTTGCATTGAATCTCTCAACTGATTTATCTGCCTAATGCTTTACTGTAAATACCCATTTGCACGTAACTGCCTTCTTCTCTTTTGAAAGAGAAACCAACTTCTAGGTACCATTCTTTTTCATCATCTCTTCAACCATAGCCTTCTTCCATTTAGGATCCGCAATAACTTCCTGCCAACCCTGCGAGATCGATATACAGGACAAAGATAAGACACAAAAGCACAATATGGAGCTAATAAAGAGTTATATCGAGTACATGTCCTAACGCCTTTTTGAAGGGTGATAGTTAAGTTACAAGTATCAAGATTAACAGATGACTCATTACCAGGTGAATCAGTGGAAGAGTCTGAACCGGAGGATGGAGATAATTGGCAAGGTGGTAATGGCGCACGAGCAGTCTGATCTTTCGGATGCCAAGAATAAGTATGCAAATCCGTTCTATACAATTGTCCAACAACATTCTGCTTTGTTCCATCCTTACTAGGCTCTTCCTTCTCCCCCTCCCTATGAATAAGGTCTTGCTGGGTAAGATTTGGAAAAGCCAAAGTTTGAAACTCTTGATTATGCTGAATATGCGTATCTGACGGTAACATCTCTTCGACTCTATATGTCTCCTCCTGAAGAGATGTCTCAAAAGAGCGAAAAAAGGACTAGGACTGCCAAAAGGGTAACATCCATACTTACAAATATTTTCCGAGCAGCCGGAGCATAGCATTTATAACCTTTTTGGGTAGCAAAGTAGTCAATGAAGATACATTTGTCAGCTTTGGAATCCAATTTACCACCTGGGTGCTTGGGTGCATGAACAAAGCAGATGCAACCACTTATCTAGGTCGGAAGAGACGAGACAGGTGGAGAACCGAGAAGAAGCTCCAAAGGAGTTCTGAACTGAAGGACACCAGATGACAAACGATTGATAAGATAAGCCGTGCTAAGGACTTCCTCGCTCCAGAATGACTTCAGAACATGCATGGTAATGACAAGAGAGCGGGCAACCTCGAGAAGATGATGATTTTTGCATTCAGCAACTCCATTTTGTTTAGGAGTGCGTGCACAACTCGTCTAAAAAAGAATACTATGAGCCTCTAGGTAAGTACGAAAACCACCATCAAAATACTTAGTCCCGTTATCAATCCGGAGAATCTTGATGTGACATCGAACTGGGTGCGTACCATCTGATGAAAATTTCAATATGTAAAGACTTTACTTTTAGTGCTAAGTAAATAAACCCAAGTAATACAGAAATAACAGTCAATAAAAGTCACAAACTACCTATAACCAGAAATAGAAATAACATGTGAGAGACCCATACAACAAAATGGATAATAGTGAAAGGGAAATCACTGCGTTTATTGACCGAAGGGTAAACTGATCGTTTATCTTTTACAAGTTCAGAAGCCTCCCACAAAAAAGTATTTCTAGAACAGTGTTTAACTAAAGAAGGAAAAAACTTATCTAAAACTCCAAAAGAAGGGTGCCTCAAACGGCGATGCCATTAATGTAGCTGCAGAAGTATGGCTCCAGTATTAGCATAAAGAGCCTGGTCAGATTATGAAGGTGGAAGGGAAGCTGAAGACAGAACATCCAATAGGTGCATGCCACTGTGTACTACAACTGCCAATTGTTCTTCACGTCTCCAGTTCCTGAAATACACAATGAGTGGGAAAAAGGGTTACAGAATAGTTTAAAGAACTTGTAAGACGACTAAGAAATAAAAGATTTGTTGAAAAGTTGGGGACATAAAGGACAGATGATAAAGAAAGCAAAGAAGTGCAATGGATAGAATCTTTACCAAATCCAGAAGACAAATATCCATCGGCTATTTTGACCTTATCTTTACTAAAACAAGTGGAGTAAGAAGAAAATATAGTAGAAAAACTAGTCATATGATTAGTGACACCTAAGTCAATGATCCAAAGGGTATGGGAGGCGACCGCACTAGGTGTACTAGGAGATATACTTGAATGAGCAAAGTTGGAAGAGGAAGTAGAGGTTATAAAAGAAGAGATGTCAACCCGAGCCATCAAGCGCTGGAGAGTAGTCAACTCTGCCTTAGAGAGAGAGTCAATCTCACTAGATGTGCTAGCAAGGATCTCAGAAAAATGAGCGTGGGAACGAATAGAGCCACTACGTCCACCACCACCACGTCCCTGAGTAGGACGACCATATAACTTCCAGCAGTAATCAATAGTATAACGAGATTTACCACAATTCTCATTGCGCAACTGATCTCAGGCTACGAAGTTAATCTTCTCCTTAGATTTGGTATTACTAGGCTGGCCTGTGTGGGGGATATACATGAGAAATAACATAGAATGCCGCTAACTAGAAAGAGGAATCATAGCATAACGACGGCTCTCTTCTTGTTAGACATAAGCAAATGCCTGTTGCAAAGTAGGAAATGGATCTTGACCCAAAATCTAGACACGGATCGGATCATAGTCAACATTAAGGCTAGTAAGGAGGTCATACACCTGTTCCTTTTCTACCATCTTCTGAAAAGCAATAGCATCAATAGTACAAACAACATGGAAGTTCTGATAGTAATTAATCTCGTTCTACAAATTAGTCAACTCAACATAATAATTAGCCAAGGATTGGTCTTTTTGATCTAGTACGAAGTTTTTTCCTCAACTCATATAACTGGGCATTATTGCCAGTATGAGAATAAGCCTGCGCAGCAATGAACTAAATCTTGTGTGTAGTATCCAAAAGTAAAAAATTGCGACTAATGGAGGGCTGCATAGACTATAATAGCCAGGACATGACAAGAGTATTTTTCTCTATTCATCGTGTGCGAGAAGGTCCCATGATTGTTGGCTGTTTAGTTTCACCAGTGATACACCCTGATACGCCACGAGCAATAATAGCTAAACTATAGGCACGGGTACATCTCATATAATTGCTACCATCTAACTTGACAAGAGTCTGGACTTATATAAAGAGACAGACTATCAATAGGAGTTCCTGAACGAGGCAATTCAGTGTCCTCATGACTACTAAAAGGCTTTTCTATATCAGACATGGCCATGAGGAACCAAGAGCAAGCAGTACGAAATAGACGGAAGCAATAAACGTTGAACATATGCAAATCAAGTAGAACTGAAACACTAGAGTACCAATAATAGCTAGAACATCATACTAGATTGCAGCAAAGTCGAAAGAGAACCAAAGGAATAGCTGGAAACCCTAGTAGAGGCACAAGGACCACAAAGCAACTCTAGCTGCAAGGTATGGTAGTTCACAAACACCCATGGAGCTTCAAACAATATTGGTCGACATTGATAGAAGCAAAAAAACCTTAATCGCGAAGCAACAAACGGATCTAAGGTAAAAAAAACCCTAGGTGCAATCTGACCGGACCTGAAATCAACCAAAAAACACTCAAAAAGGTTAAATCGATCCTTGCAGGACCTTGTATACCTCTAATCGGCACCCATGGACTAAGTAGAGACCATCGATCTAGACTAAGAATGCTGTAATCGTGAGTTGCAATGGGAACACTAGGCAGTGCCGAAAATTAAAAAAATAAATAAATAAATAAAATAGCAAACATATTAGAAAAAAGGAGTAAAGACAATGATGCTGATCGTAAAGATTAGTTGATCATATGGGGAAGATTAGTTGATCATATGGGGAAGGAATTTTTTTTTTTTATTTTACAATGATGAATTCAGGGATGAAAAAGAGGAAAAGAAAATAAAGAAGAAAGAAATCACAATATCTTCCTTACACAGAATTTTATCCTAATACCATGTTAAGATTGATGTATAAATAGAGAAAAATATAAGAGAGTTGATAGAGATTTATTGTGACAGTGGATAAGAGAGCACCTGAATTAGGACTTACTCGTTACCACTGTTATTTATATAATAAGACCAAAGCACCAAAAGTACAATAATACCCTTGCTTAACAGTTTATTTATTTGTTTATGTTAGATTTAATGGGTCTAGTGGGTTTGAATAATGTTCCAAACTTATTCATGCCTCTTGGATTATCTGGCCCCCAAGTTTTCTTGATGTATAAGGGAAAAATCTAGAGAATCTTGTATTCAACAGATGCACTGAACATTCGTGGTTTAAGTTTCACATGTTCTCAAGGTTTTCCAATAATTTGTTTCTCTAATATAAACAGAATGGTTCAAATTGTCATGGTTGTTATGAAGAGGAAGTTTACTCATTCTATCACCTCTAAGCAATACGTTAATTGTTAAGTTAGTAATTGTCTCAAAAGTTTAAGTTGTTAAAAAATGGAATCAACAATGGATATCAAGTTATGTAATACTCCCCCTCATGTGCCATCGTGCCTCACATGTGAGGAGGGAAACAAATTGGACTGAACAGGCGCACCAACACACACAAACATAACTGGGAAACAAACACATATCATAAGACTTAAACTCAAGATCTCTTGGAACCAGAGCTCTAATAACATGTTAAGTCATAAATGTCCCCAAAGCTTAAACTGTTAAAAAATGAGGCCTATGCTATCCAACACAATAACATTGAGCAATATTTGAGTGAAACAACTGAACAATAACTCTAGCAGTATCTGGCCAGGAGAGCGGCAGTGCAATAAAATTGAGCAATATCTGGGTATTAGGGTGGCTGGTGCAATAAAATTGAGCAATGTCTGTGTTAAACAGCTGAACAAATTTGCAATATCTGGGAAGGTGTGGGTGATTGGTGGCCTGTGACTGCCAATGGTAGAGGGAGTGAGTTGGATAGGATGGTAACATGGTGTTTTGCCAATTGGATAACTTTTCCCATAAAATAATGCAAATGTTCCCCTACTTATGAAGCACATATGTAATTTTCGAAAAATTGTTGTTAGATGAATTCATTTGGAGTGAGTCTACTTCGTAGATGAAAGTGTTTTTCATAAAAAAGGTTAAAGGTTGAGTAAATGGTCTGAGGACAGTCAAGGTTAATGGCAATGGAGCACATGACTTTAGTTTTGTTGTTTAGCTATCACGACTCACGAGCAGTTGTGCAAGTCATTCTATGCAAAGTAATCGAGTTGACAAGGCTGTAGTCTAGTCAACAAGATATGTGTAGCCTTACAGGAAGGTGAGTTTTTCTTATGGCTTTTCCTATTTTGGCTGTGAATCTGTAAAATGTAACCCATGGAACAATGCTATCAAACGAGTTGCAAGTTACATGGCCATGCCGTGTCTCATTTGTTGGTCAACAACGTTGCTGTTTCTCAAGATTTATTGTTTATATTACTTACAAAAAAAGATTTAGTGTTTATATTAGTTAACTCTCTCTTTCTATTTTTTTCCACCCTATTTCCTCTCTCTCTCTCTCTCTCTCTCTCTCTCTCTCCAGTAACATTAGATTGTTCCCTTGTGACATTCTGCTTACTGTTGCTTAGGTTGAGGAAGATGGACCATTTTTTCCAGCCTCAGAAGATGAAGTCATAGGAGTGGAACATTTATTAGCGGAACCCAAATGCAACAACTTAGGTGATGATGTTCTAGGTCTTAACACTTTCAGTCAACATAGGTGCTTCAACTTTGAAGAATTTTCAAATGTTGAATATGGTTCTATAAAAATTGATATTGGTAATAATCTTGTCAGCTTGTAATTATATGTTTATCAATCTGAGCCTTCTTTTCTTTCTAAGATCTTTCTTGCTGTATGTCAGTTCTTTTTTGCTGATAGTTGGCATCATGGTTGTTGCAATCATTAGGGATCTTTGTTGCCATAGGGCATAAATTTGTCTTCAACCTGTGGCCAAGCTAGACTTGGAATTTGCTTGTCTGTGATTGGTTTTAGCCTTTTGGGTGTTGAAGCTTTTTTTTTTTGCTCTAGGAGATGTTCATTTGAAGGGAGTTTTGGAAGCAATGTCACTCATTTTCACTACCTTCTCCTTTTGGCTGCCATAATGTGGCTTTTAGGAGAATAGTTATCAAACTGCAACTGCTTGTATCAGGGATTCTACCTAGGTCTTGGTATCTACTGGGGTTTCCTAATAAGTGGCTGCATACAGTTGCAGGGTAGAGTACATTAAGTGATATCCAGTCATTTTGTATAATGTACATATTGGACTGATCGATTAGAGTATTTATATGTAGTAGCTATGCTAACCCATTTATCTGTTGCAACAGCTTGGTGCATTAAAACTTTTACGTGCTTCTCATTTAGCATAAGAGACTCCTCCTAATTTTGAGGCCTTTGACTCCAATTCAACTACTTTATCAATTGGTGAGCTCAATTTGTGATTGGTTCAAATACCTATTTACTTATTTTGAATGATTTTCTGGTTTCACGAAAACAAATGTGGAACGGAAGAAGTACCGATAGAATCTTTAATTTTTCTGCTAAATCAATTGTATGTGTATCCCGGAAGTGAAATAAAAAAGTATCGTGTTCCATCCTGCCTTTTGATGATCCAATGTCCAGGTTTAAGAAATGTTTTGGTTTCAGGTCAATCAAATCAAAAGCATTTTCTTGTTTTATTTACTTTCCCCCCATTTTTCTAGAATGATAAAATCCATGAAGATAATATAATTTATTGCCAATTCCATCCAAATTGTCAGGTTCACAAATCGCCCTAGATGTATGTTCATGAAAGCACTGAGACATCCCTAAATGAGCTCTCTCTAATATATTGTGGCTTGAGTGGGGTCTATGATGTCATACTATTTTTTGTTATGTGCTTATATCCCTGAGATTATTGGACTTCATATGTCAGATGATTGAATTCCATCTTCTTCTTCTGTTTATACTCCCTGGCAAGTTGGGCCAAACATGTATGGAACTATTTTGTTAAGGAATCACTGCCTATTAAAAGTGCTGGACGAACTTCTTGCATCAATCTTAGTTATTTGCGTTTTCATTTCCAGCTAAATATGACCATTATTATTCCCTTTCTACAAGAAACAAGTCACTAGACTTTATGCATAAATGAACCTGATTTTCTGGACACATGCTGCTGAATCTCCAGATCATTTGGTCATACGAGGTCTTGATAATGTCCTCTAGGAATCACCCAAGCTATAACAAGACTTTATCCATAAATCTGGACACATGCTGCTGAATCTGCAGATCCTTAGGTCATGAGGTCTTGATAATGTCCTCTAGGAATCATCCAAGCTCTAATTGGGTAGGCAATTTTTCCTATACATGATTGAATAGATGTTTGCCTGTGTACATAATTTACAAATTACTTTATGATTGCCTTTATATTATATGTTTATATAGATCAACACAAGAGATTGGTGATTCTTTTCCTTGGTTGGCAGAAATACCTGTTGTAGTCAATTTAAACTTGCCATATTGGAGCCGTTAAAGTGTAGTTTTTTTATTTTATTTTATTTTATTTTACTTATCTTTTTTATGTCTAGAGGGTTTTCTTGCAATTTAGACTTTTATTATTTCAATATAAATACTCAAGAGTAAAGCGGTTACATCAGAAACCCTAAACCTTTTTTCTCTAATCCCTCTTTCTCTTCTCTTTTTTCTTCCTAACCCTAAAACCATCATCCTTACACTTCAACATGGTGTCAGAACGTCTAATCCTTCTCTAGGAGTATCGAGATCACCCGAAGGCAATCGAATGGTTGAAATCTATATCATAATTGTTGACGTCATGCTGATGTCAGCACTTGTGATGGCTAATGTTGGCACTTGTGATGGAGTCATATCTTCCCAACTTGATCGACTTGATCTGCTGATGATTATGGTAATTTTTTCATGATTTTTGGAGGCTACCTGAGGTGTTCTCTGAGTGTTCGTTGATCTCCATAATTTTGGCAATTTTTTTTCCGATCTTTGAATGCTGTTGATTTTGATTGGTGGTTCTATCAACTTCTATATGGATTCAATTTGATATTAGATGGTGCCAACTTATATATGGTGGTTCTAGCACCCTTCCTCATCAATTCGATCGAATTTCAGGGCTGTTGATTTGTCGTTGCTTTGTTGCACCCTTGAAGATTCATTGATTCGATCGATTGCTGTGTTACTTCTGAATGGTTGTGGCGACTTTATTGTGATTTCATCGATTTGATCTATTTCTTTGGTTATCGTTGCTTGGTTGTCGTCATTTTTGGCTGTAGTGCTTTGTTTGGTTCCATCTTATGGATGAAGACAAAGCATCGCTTCTTAGGGCTGATGATATATGCCCAAATATATTATATCAACAAAATTAAGTAGGTTTAATTACTCAGCTTGGGCAGACACGGTGAATTTTTTTTTCCGCGAGAAGCACAGATTAAAGTATGTAATTGATCTCCCTTTGCCTAAAACAGATTCCAAATATGAAGATTGAATGTGTGAAGATTCGATTGTTATGGGCTGGTTGAGGCATAACATGGAACCTACTGTTGTTGACCTACTGCTGCTGCGACCGTGAAATTTTGTGACACTTCTAAGAAGATCTGAGATTCAGTTGCTCACTCATTCTTACACACGAGTAATATTTCTCTAGTCTTTGAGAACTATAAGAAAATTCTCACCACAAAACAGTCTAGAAAGCCCTTATCTAAGTATTACGGTACCTTAAGAATCTTTTGAGACCAGTTGTTGCAATTACGATCCCTTACTACTGATCTCACACAACGATGCCATCGGGAGCACTTTATGATTGCTTTCTTGCTATCTGGTTTGGATCTTGAGTTACATGGGTTCAAAGATCAAATTCTTGCTAGTGAGATTTTGCCTAGTGTAGTTAATGCCTATGCTCGACTTTTGCACTCCTCATTGGGAAAGGCATCCACTAGGGCTCGCCCTACTTCTTCTTAGGAGTCATCGGCTTTAGTTCCCACTAGTGGTCGTAGTGGCCCACGTGGTGGACATGGTGGCTATAGTGCTTGTGGTGGTGCTCGTAGTGGTGGTCAAACAAGTGGCCACGGTGACAGGTTGTATGATTATTGTGGGGGTACTAATCATACTAAATCCTACTATTGGCAAAAATATGGGAAACCCAGTTATGCTCATTTGGTTACTAATGCTGCTACTTAGCTCCAGTCTTTGGCATCTTCAACTCCTCCTGGTCATGCCGTCTCTAGTTTTGAGTCTCATGGCTCACTCACTGCTC
The DNA here is from genome assembly GCA_032360265.1 of Heliamphora ciliata. Lineage (NCBI taxonomy): Eukaryota > Viridiplantae > Streptophyta > Magnoliopsida > Ericales > Sarraceniaceae > Heliamphora > Heliamphora ciliata. The sequence goes on from JAUMHN010188071.1 coordinate 20,494, forward strand.
AACTTAGCGATCTCTACTAGGCATTGTGTACTGCTTATCCTTATTCCAGTTTTACTACTACTTTAGTTGATTCAGGTACTCTTGCCTGTGCCACTCTTTCACCACCTTTTTGAACTATAGATTCTAGTGCTAGTCTTCATATGGTTGATAATCTCTCATTTTTCTCTTATTCTACTCCTCTTCAGCATAATATTATTTTAGCTAATGGCTCCTCATGCCTCGTCCATGGACAAGGAGTTTTTTGTCTCGATCAATCCCTTGCTTTACCCTCTAGTCTGTATGCTCTAAATTTTCCCTTCAATTTGCTTTCTTTTAGTCAATTGACTAAAGTTTTAAATTGCTTTATAACATTATCTCCTTTTTCTTGTGTTTTTTAAGATATGCAAACCAAGAATATGATTGGTTTGGGCCATGAGAAGGATAATCTCTACTTTGTCGATATTGATTGAGCTTCTTCCCAAACTGAAGTTAGCTATTCCTATGTTTTTCTTTGTCTAGTTTAGTGTGTGAACCTTGTTAGTTAGGTAAACATGACCATAACTCTTTTCCTTTTAGTAGTCATGGTCGTAAATTTGCATTTTTTGATGTAATCCATACTGATATTTGGGATCCTTCTTGAACGTGTAGTACTAATGAATATTTTCATTTTGTTATTTTTGTTGATGATTACTCTCATATGAGTTGGTTATTCTTAATGAAAAATCGATCTGAATTGCCTCTTATTTTTATCAAGTTTTATAATGAGATCTTAACCTAATTTTTCAAACGCATCAAAATCCTTCAATTTGATAATACTTTAAAATATATACAGTATACTGTTAACTCTTTTTGTGTAGATCATGGTATTATTCATCAAATTAGTTGTGCTCGCACCTCTCAGCAAAATGGTGTCGCTGAGCGTAAGAATCACCAGTTGTTAGATTGGGCGTACTTTGGTATTTCAAATGCAGGTACCTAAACATTTTTTGGGTGATGTTCTTCCTGCATGCCATCTCATTAATCGTATGCCCTCTGTGATGCTAGCTAATAAGTCACCATTTTCTTATTATACTCTGGTTCCTCGCCGCTTTGTTTTATTCTTGA
>JAUMHN010188180.1:0-21571 GCA_032360265.1 Heliamphora ciliata
ACAATTTCCATTTGTGTTGACCCAAACTTTCGGATACCAAAAGTGATGATCACTTTTGTGTCGACACAAAATTGATTTGTGTCGACTATTTTTGAGTCATTAAGAGCCACGACCCTTTTGTGTTGAAACAAACCTTGTTTGGGTCGACACTAGCTTTGATACCTGAAACATGGCTTTATGAAACTGTTAGGGTGTCAAACTATTTGATCAATAGGTATTGACACACTTGATGTGCTTCAAGTATTCTTTGCTTTAAAGTTTTTTGACTTAATTTTCAATCAAGATCAACACAAAATATTCTTTTTTAAAGAATGATTAAGTGTTTAAACATTTTTGAGATATAAGTCATTTCTTTGACTAAAGTATCAACTCAAATGTTCAAAATGTGTTAACACTTACATTTTTAGAAATATAAAATATTATCCATTTTAAATTCATTTATTCTTAGAAAATAAATTATAAAAATCATCAAAATCAAAATAAAAAATCCTTAAGCTAATAATCTTTTCTTTTTTTGTTGATTACAACCATATTAGAATTTTTTAAAAAATATTTAAAAATATTTTTTAACAAGAGTTCTCTCCTTATCGATATGCCTTAAACAACATATGCAATTATAATGACTTAGGCATTCAAGATTCAGAAAATATACAAATTTGATATGATTTGAAATAAATGATCAAGAAGCATTCAAAATTTATTAAAAATTTGTGCAATATGTGAAGTATGTGTAGAGTGTTCCATATTGATAAGTTCAACACATATCAAAAGTATATACAAGTATTCATTGCCAAACCATGTATCAACATTCATAGGCAAAAGAACAAGATATAATTAAACATAAGTAGGAGTATAGGCATTCATTTAATCAAAAAAGGTTAAACATCCAACCATTCATCCAAATAAATAAAAAGTAACTCATGTAAAGCAACCAAGAAAAATATATGTTTGAACCTTTACAACTTCACCTTCAAAAAGAAAAACTTAAGGAAATGTATGTTTTTCTTCTTCATACTCCCCTTCACATTACACTTCACATACACACTCCTATTCTCTCCGTTTCTTTCTCCTATTTTGGAATCAGCAAAAAAAAAAAAAATTGTTACTGGTCATCTATAAAACATTTGAATTCCTTCTTCGCTTTGGCTTTTTCCTTGCTAGCAGAGGCTCGTTCTTTTGCTGCGCGAAAGCGTTCATCCTTTGCTTCAGCCGCAGCCATGGCTTCGTAGCGTGCAGCCAATGCAAGGTCAGCTTCCCTTTTAAGTCTGGCGGCCTTTTCCTCTTTGGTCTCTTTGGGCTTAAACTGATTTGTCCAAGCATCCTTGATCCATTTTAAGTGCTCTTCCACCTTCTCGAAGTTGGCATGCATCGCAGTGATAATGCCTTGGTCGTACTTCTTGCGAACTTGATGAAGGATGGCCTTGTTGCAATTGAAAATGGATGCAATGTTCTCATCCATTGTTTTGTAGAGGGCTCTCCCTGCATTAGTGGTATTTTTCACATCTCTGCGTGGGCTTCGATTTGTTTTGTCAAGGTGTTTGACTTTCTCAGAAAGGATGGAGATAGTATGATTGAGATCAAAGAAATCCTGATCAACTTTTGCTTGAAAAAAAGTGACTTTGGAAGACAGAGAGTTGATTAAGGAAACAACCTCTGAGAGGCCAACATGAACTGGAGTAGAGGAGGATGATGCATGAGCAGCAGGGGGAACAAATGTAGATGTGGGAGGAGGAGGAACAGAATGTGATGGAGCAGGGGTGTCAACGGGTGGAGAATCAAGGTCAATAGGAATAGATGAAGTGTTTCGAGGTGCAGGGGGAGGTGTTCTGGTGGATGCAGGAGTACCTCGACGAGTAGTAATCCAGACACCATCAACATATGCAATTTGCATATGTTTGAGGGAGGAGCTGCCATACAAATCATGTTTAGAAAAGGCAATAGCCTTTTCTTCAGATAGATCTACGTCAAAATGGCAAAAAATAAGTGTGAGGTACATCCCGTGTGGGAGAGAGGAGTTTTTCTTGCTGTGGGAATGAAGCATATGGGATATGAACAAAAAGCCTAGGTCTAGCTTTTGCTTCTCAAGAATACACCACATTATGAAAATGTACATGTATGAGACATCACCAAATTTTTTCATTTGAGGAAGAAAAATGTGGTTGACCATATGATGCCACAGACGCATCTCAGGTTTCAAAGAATTAGCCTCTAAAGGCTTAGTGGTGTCGATGTCCTCATTTTTAAAAATATTTTTAACAGATTCAGAGAAGGAAAAACCTTTAACCTCAATAGGTTTCTGGCTATGGTAAACACAGATATCTCCGGGAGGATGTCCAAAATTTCATTCAATGAAGAGGGGGTAAGAACAATATCTTTACCATTCACCTAAGTGGCGATGGTAGTGGTCGAAATCAGTGAAATGTGGAAATGTGCGTAAAAGGATTTGACAAGTGTGGAATAGTGCAGTTCTTTAATTTGGAGGAGCTTTTCCCACCTAAGGCCTGAAAAGAGATCCTTGAATCTCATTTCATTGGAGTCAAAAAAATTAAAATGTATAGCGCGATCGGGCGCTACTTTGCGGTTTGCAAAAGAAGAGTTGTAGAGTTGACGAATTTTGGGGGTTTAAAGGAGATTACCTCTGATGAGGATACATTTTCAGGAATCGTTGTTGCCGTCATTATCGTCGTCGTCTTGGTCGTCTTCTTTCTCTTTGAAGTTCTAGGGCTCGAGGATGATTCTTCTCCGGTCCTCTTTGCTCCTTTGCCCATCATTTTTGGGGGCATTTTGAAGGATTTGGATTTGGATTTGGATTTGGATTTGGATTTGGATTTGGGAAGGAGATGAAGAGTTGACACATGGTTTGAAGAAGAAACTGCATGGGAGAAGAACAATTTTTATAGAGAGAGAGCGGGAACGGTGTGATTGTTCGTGGGACCGACATGTCTTTTCATAGACATAACGATTTGCGTCGACACAAATTTCATTTGGTGTCCACATTTTTCGTATCGAGTGTGGGTATCGAAGATAGAAAATGGTGTCGACACATTTTTCATTTGGTGTCGACACATTCGGCCATTTGGGTTAACCCAGTATGTCATGGTGTCGACACAAATTTACCGAGAGTCAGGGAACCAATTGGTGTCGACACTGAATAGAAAGAGGTCGACACTTTTTCTCGCAGTGCCACTTCTATACAGTTTTGTGTCAACACCACACACATTTGTGTCGACACTTTTTCAAGTGGTGTCGATACATTTTCATAATCAAGAAAGAATATCAAATGTTTTGAAAAGAAATGAAAAGACATGGTTAGTATGGCAAATAAATCATCAATTAGGAGCACATAGCATACCAAGTTCTCTTCTTATATAGCATATCTTTTCTTCATTTAAGGGTTTTGTGAAAATATCCGCTAACTGGTAATCTGTGCCTGTAAATTCAAGTTCAATGTTTCATTTTTGCACATGATCTCTTATAAAGTGATGCCTAATCTCTATGTGTTTGGTTCTTGAGTATTGTATGGGATTCTTGGATATATTAATTGCAGTTATATTATCACATTTAATAGGGATATGATCTAACTGAAAACTATAGTCCTCTAATTGTTGTTTCATCTAAAGAACTTGTGTACAACAACTTCCAGCTGCAATATACTCAGTCTCGGCTGTAGACAAGACCACTGAGTTTGCTTCTTGCTAAAGTAAGAGATTAGTGAGTGTCCTAAGAATTGACAAGTACCACTTGTGATTTTTTTATTTACTTTGTATTCGGCAAAATTAGCATCCGAATTGCCAAATAATTCAAAGACTATTCCTCTAGGATAAAATAATTTTAGGTTTTGTGTACCGAAAAGGTATCTAAAGATGCGCTTAACTGCAGTCACATGTGATTCTTTAGGATTTGATTGAAATCTAGCACACATGTATACGCTAAACATAATATCCGGACGACTAGCAGTTAAATATAAGAGAGATCCGATCATACCTCTATAACGCTTTTCATCCACTGCTATGCCATCTTCATCTTTGTTAAGCTTCGTTGTAGGACACATTGAAGTTCCCATGGGTTTCACCTTTAGCATATCGAACCTCTTCAATATGTCCCTCGTGTACTTAGATTGATTGATGTAGATTCTTTCTTGAGTTTGTTTGATTTGGAATCTGAGAAAATAGTTGAGCTCACCCATCATGCTCATCTCGAATTCTCCCTGCATACACTTAGCAAAGTCTTTGCAAAAAGACTCGTTAGTTGCACCAAAAATTATATCATCTACATAAATTTGTACAACTAGCATATCATTTCCTTGAGACTTGATGAAACAAGTGGTGTCTATTTTTTCTCTTGAAAACTCATTTTCAATCAAGAATTTGCTAAACCTTTCAGACCAAGCCCTAGGTGCTTGCTTTAAACCATAGAGAGTTTTGGTAAGTTTATAAACATGTCTTGGAAAATCTGAATTTTTAAAGTCAGGAGGTTGTTTCACATAAACTTCCTCCGTGATATAACCATTTAAAAATGCTCTTTTGACATCCATTTGATAGAGTTTGAAACTTTTAAAGCATGCAAAATCTAGCAACATCCTAATGGTTTCAAGCCTAGCCACATTAGCAAAAGTCTCATCAAAATCGATGCCTTCTTCTTGAATGTAACCTTGGGCTACCAATCGAGTTTTGTTCTTAAGAACTACTCCATTCTCATCCATTTTATTTTTAAAAACCCATTTTGTACCGGTGATGGAGTGTTCCTTAGGTCTTGGGACTAAAGTCTAAACTTTGTTTCTTTCAAATTGATTTAGCTGTTCTTGTATGGTCAAGATCTAAAATTCATCATTTTTGGCTCCTCAAAATGTTTTGGTTTAGTCTGAAAAAAGAATGCTAAATTATCACAAACATTGTGTAGAGAAGAACGAGTTTTGATACCTTGCGATAGATCACCAATGATTAAATCTTTTGGGTGACCATGAGCATACCTCAACTCTTTAGGTAGGTCTGAATTTTTAGGATTTTTAGATTCTGCTATTTATTGGACTGTGTTTTGTTGTGAATTTGAAGTTTTCTCTTGATTTGACTCTTCTTTTTCCTTGATAAAGATATCTTCCATACCTTTTTCTATGTCTAGAAGGTTATCTTCATAGAATTCCTTTGAAGAACCAATGTTAGCTTCATAAAAAATAACATGTATAGATTGTTCAACAACTAGGGTCTTTTAGTTGAATATTCTATACGCTTTACTAGATATAGAATATCATAAAAAAAATACCGTCATCAGATTTTGCGTCCAACTTGCCTAAAAGTTTTTTGTTGTTATTTAAAACAAAACATTTACATCCAAAAGTGTGAAAATAACTGATGTTAGATTTTCTTCCATTCCATAGCTCATATGGGGTTTTCTTGAGAGAAATTTTTATCATAGTTCTGTTTACAATAAAGCAAGCGGCATTGACAGCTTGGCCCAAAAGTATCGTGATAGATTATTTTCACAGAGTATGGTCCTAGTCATTTCTTCTAATGTCCTAGTCTTCCTCTCAACAACTCTATTTTGTTGAGGGGTTTTAGGAGCAGAGAAATTATGGTTAATACCATTTTCATCACAAAATTTTTCAAAATCTTTGTTTTCAAATTCTCTACCATGATCACTTTGGATACTTGTGATTTGAAAATCTTTTTCATTTTAAATTCTCCAAGACAGTTTTGTAAAATAGGCAAAGGCTTTATCCTTATGAGTTAATAATAGCACCCAAGAGTATCTAGTGAAGTCATCAACAATAACAAAGGCATATCTCTTGCCTCCAAAACTTAAAGTCCTTGTTAGACCAAATAAGTCCTTATGTAATAGTTGTAATGACATAAAGATTGAAATCTCATTTTTAGAATGAAAAGAACTTCTAATTTGTTTGCCTTGTTGGCATGCATCACATACTTTGTCTTTTTCAAATTTGATTTGGGGTAACCCAATCACTAATTCCTTTTTCAAAAATTTGGAAATTAAGTTCATGTGTGCATGTCCAAGTTTTTTATGAAATAACCAACTATTGTCACTCAAGGCGGCTAAGCACTTAGTGTTATTCTTAGAAAGATCATTGAGAGTAAATGTATAAATATTTTCATGTCTTTGACCTTCAAGATTAACTTTGTTATTGGTTGAATCTTTAATAACACACTTAGCATGATAAAACACAACTTTGTAATCTTTGTCACAAAGTTAGCTTATGCTAAGAAGGTTATGTTTCAAACCATCAACAGCAAAACATTTTCAATAGAAGGGAAAGAAATTTTACTAATACAGCCAATTCCTATGATTTTTCCTTTGCTATTGTCTCCGAAAGTCACAAATCTGCCATCTTTTGATTTGAGAGATGCAAACATCGACTGGTCACCTGCCATGTGCCTTGAGCAAGCGCTATCGAGATACCACATCCCCTCATTGAATGAGGATTTGAGACACACCTGTAAGGAGAATTAATTTTTGATCTTTAGTATCCAAATTTTCTTGGGTCTTTTGGTGTTAATTCCTTGAGGAAGTGTTCTTTTAGGAATCTAAGCTTTCTTGACAGAACTGTTAGAGAATTTCCTATGTGGATAGTGTGTGACAGTGTGTCCATGCTCATAACAGTAAAAGCAAGTGGCATTTGTATGATTTGATGATACTTTGACAAAAATGTTGCTTAAGAATTTTTGTTTCTTCTTGGGCTTATAACCAATTTCAACTTTGTCAAAAACACATTTTTGCATACCAAGAAGTTTGTCCAAGTTGTTCTTTTTTTGAATGAACTTGTAAACAGTTTTTGTAAGATCCTCAACTTTTTCACTTAAGGCTTTGTTTTCTTCTTTCAAAATAGAAGCTTGTTTTTAGCAAGACAGACTTTTCATTTTTTAAAGTTTTAATTTCAGTTGAGGAGGAAAGAGCTAGTTTTTTTTGAATTGAATTTTTTGCACCAATTTTTCTCAATTCATCATGCAAATCTTCAAATGTACTTTACAATTCATCTAAAGAAAAAGGGTTACGTGTTACCTCATCATCTTCTTTGGTCATGAGGCATAGATTTGCCACTTCAATTTTTTCCTTTTCATCCTCAGAGCTGCTGTCATCACTTTCACCCCAAGCAGCTATCATGGCCTTTTTGAATCCCTTTTTGATCTGAGGGCATTCAGCTTTGTTGAGTCCAGACTTCTTACATTCGTAGCAGATTATTTCATTCTTCTTGTGATATGCTTTGAATATGCTAGAATCACCTTTGTACTTGTTAGGCTCTACTTTGTATCCTTTCTTCTTGAAGAATTTTATTCCTCCTTGTTTCTTATTTCTAAGAAATCGCTAGAATTTCTTTGTGATGAGAGCCATATCTTCATTTTCATCACTGGAGGATTCTTCTTCCGATTTTTCATCATGTGTTGAGGACTTAAAAGTGATGCCTTTCTTCTTTTTATTATCGTTCTCTTTATCCATTTTGATGTTCATCTCATGGGTCATGAGAGAATCAAGAAATTTTTCTAGGCTAAGCCTGTTCAGGTCCTTGGCTTCTTAAATGGCCGCGACCTTTGCTTCCCAACTCTTAGGCATGTACCTAAGAATTTTTCTTACAATCTCTGCATTAGAATTAATCATCCTAAGAGATTTCAATCCTTTTATAATGTCAGTAAAGTGAGTAAACATATCAGAAATTATTTCATCATGTTTCATTTTAAATAACTCATAGTTATGTACAAGTCAACTAATTTTTAGCTCTTTCACTTGATTAGTATCCTCATGGGTAACTTCGAGTCTATCCTATATTTTCTTAGCTGTGTCACAAGTCGAGATCCTATTGAACTCGTTTGGGTCAAGTGAGCAGTATAGGAGATTCATGATTTTAGCATTTTTTTGTATCTCCCTTATGTCGGTTTCAGTCCATTCGGCTTCTGGTTTAGGAACAGCAACCTCTTCAACAGTTTTGGTGGGTCTTTTGTATCTATTTATGATAATCCATCAAAGGTCGTAATCCACGGCTTGAATATAGATTCTCATTTTAGCCTTCCAATAGTTACAGTTTGTTCCATTGAAAAAGGGAGGTCTATTGGTCGATTGACATTTGGATTGGATAAGTCCGATGCTAGTGGTTGCCATATAAAACTCTTAAACTGTTAAGTCAAAGACAAGAGCCCAGCTCTTATACTAATTGTTAGAACAAGGCAACCCAAGAGGGGAGGTGAATTGGGTCTTGAAGAAAATTAACAATCTAAAAATATTTTTCAAAACTCTTTTAATATTGTAATAAAAAAAAGAAAATATTGAAGTAATGCAAATATTAAAAGATGAGGGATAGAGCGATAGAATCGGATGCCAAGAATTTATAGTGGTTCGGCTTTATCTTAACCTACGTCCACTCCTCAAGATCTCCCTTGAGTATTTCCACTATATAGAATATTTCGCGGGAGTATTCCAAACCTTTACAATCTTCAAGACTTCGCTTGAATGTGATGAATGTTTACGAGCACATTCACAAGCCTAACAGCTTCAAGAAGATCCTATGAGAACAAGCCCCTGTTTTCTTCTAATCTCTCTTAAATTCTTATTTGATGAGATTTACTCACTCACTCAAAGGATGAAGGGTGACTCACCATTGAATACAATAAATGAAGTGTATTAATGAGAATCACTCACTCTCTTTACAGAAAAAATTTACAATAAATGAGAAAGCAAAGTGAGATGAGGAACAAGAACTTGAGTTACAACAATAAATGTGAGCTTGAGATTTCTGAGATTGATTTGAGCAATGGAACAGTAAATACAAGTCTCCACCCTTCTTAAAAGCTGAGAAGTTACACTTTATATAAGTTCTTGTGCATTCATGACTGTTGGAGGTAGGTGGGAGTAATAAATGCCAAAAATCTAGTCGTTAACATCTATCGCGAGTTTGAATTTTCGTCGCAAGTGTCAACACAAAGTGTCTAGAGGAGAATCCCTTAAGTGGTTGGGTCGACACAGATATTTTGCGGAGTCGACACAATTAAGCACTCTACCTTACCAACATCATGGTGTCGATACATTTGGATCGGGTATCGACTCGTTTGAGACTTCAGCATCCGGAGGAACCACTTTGTGTCGACTCAACTTGCTCTTGGTGTCGACACTAACTTCTGCAGGAAGTCTCGGTTCTTTTATGTCGACTCATCTTCAGTTGGTGTCGACACCTCAAATGTACTTTCGAATCGAAGAGGAGGCACTTTGTGTTGACTCATTTCTTCTTTGGTGTCGACACTAAATTTTACAGGCAGCCTCGGGACTTTTGTGTCGACACATTTTGTCTTGGAGTCGACACCAAAAATCTGCAGGAGATCTCGGTTGTTTTGTGTCGACATAATTTCCATTTATGTCGACCCAAAGTTCCGGATACCAAAAGTGAGGATCATTTTTGTTTCAACACAAAATTGATTTGTGTCGATTATTTTTTAGTCATTAAGAGCCACGACCCTTTTGTGTTGACACAAACCTTATTTGTGTCGACACTAGTTTTGATACCTGAAACATGGCTTTATGAAACTGTTAGGGTGTCAAACCATTTAATCAATAGGTGTTGACACACTTGATGTATTTCAAGTATACTTTGCCTTAAAGATTTTTGACTTAATTTTCAATCAATATCAATACAAAAGAATACTTAAGTGTTTAAATCTTTTTGAGATATAAGTCATTTATTTGGCTAAAGTATCAACTCAAATGTTTAAAATGTATTAACACTTACATTTTTAGAAATATAAAATATTATCCATTTTAAATCTATTTATTCTTAGAAAATGAATTATGAAAATCGTCAAAATCAAAATAAAAAGCCTTTGGGCTAACAAATTTAAAAATAAATCATTTCTATGAAAGGAAATTTACATTTATATATCACAGATCTTGTTTGCAAAAACTTCTAGAGCTTGCAAACTATACATGTAAGTGGTCTCAGGTAGGACATAAGCATATTACAGCAAAATTTTCTTTTTTATGCATCACATGACATGTTAAAAACACGTCAATTCACAAAGCTAGTATGAGTACAAAGATATTAAAATTTTTAACTTGCCAGGAATTATCTAGGTTCAATTCTTTTTAATTAGAATAGTCTTCACTTTATACATAAATTTTTCGAACTGTAAATACCAAAATCATTTTTTAGTTTTAAGGCATCAACCGTACCAATATCAGTTTTAAGGCATCAACCGTACCTATATCATTTGTTAGTATTCCTTTTTGTCCCCCGAGTCAGGACCTTTTAGTATGTTTCCTATCCCCCTGAGTCAGGACCTTTCAGTATATTTATCTGTCCCCCAAGCAGGGACCATTCACAATCTTTCGTATAAACTTTATTTAAGTACATTCAAAATTAATATCTTTTTCTTTCATATAAACTGAATTTTAAATAACATAAAAAATTAATAGCCAATTAAAAAGGAAGCATGTTTTATTTCAACAGATATTCATAATAGCATAATTTCATCATTTCATAAAATCATACACATAGCATTTGATCAAAACCAGAGTATATAAAAAAAAAAAACAAAAAATCTAGATATCAATGAACTCACCTGTTTTATCCGAACTTATTCAATTATCTTGTTTGTAAGGTTCCAGATCTACATAACACAATAAAGATATAATTTTAGTCATTATCTTATATTTTCTATACTTGTCTTTACTTAAGTTTTATTTATCATAAGTTTTACTATAAAATCTCATAGATTAAATAAATTCTAAATCTTAACTCAAAGGTTACAAAATTTATTATTTTATTTGATTCTAGTTTTCTATAGTTTTAAATTGAACTTTACTATTTTTTTCTATTTAGTTTTCAAGATCTTGGTTATATATATATAAATATATATTTCTCTAACTTCTTACTCTTAAAATATTCAATACATGGCACACCCAACTCACATTCTGGACTGGAAGAAGCTTAAGCTAGACGAAAATATTTCCTTTGAAGAGAGACTAGTGAAGATTGTAAGGACCTGTATTTTTTAAAGACGAGTTAAGAATCCTAATAGTGAATTTTCAACATGAACAGAAAAATTCTAGAAACTCTAACAGTAAATTCAAAGTCACATGAACGCCAAAAATCCTAATTCAAAGCATTCCATCGTGAGATCTTAGGAGATTGAACTCAAACCTTGGATAAACCCAAGATTTAGTAAGAATTAGCCCAATAGATCATCTAAAGCCCATAGACAACGAAGAGAAGGTTCAACCTTAGGCCCAACAAGAATTAAAGACCAAAACTCTATCAAAGCCCACAACTTCAACAAAGCCCATGAACTAAAAGAAAGGGTCAAGAAAAGATTATGATCTAACTATTTAATTAAGCCCATGAAAAATTAAAAGAAAGTCTATGGATCAAGCCCAACCCAAAAATCAAAGAAAAGCACAACTTTAATTCTTTTGGCCAAAAAATTTAACTTATGAATTGTTAAATACAAAAATCAATAACTAAAATAAAAAAATGCCCTCATGGCCAGCCACCTTGGAATATGTGCCAAAAAGTACAAAAGTTGTACTTTAGTTGATTTAGGGGTTTTTCTTGGAACCAAACACCAAATTGTACTATATTGGGACTTTTCTGTATAAAAATTAGCAGTTTTGTACATAATTAATATTTTTAAATTCTACATATCATCTTTTGAGCCAAAATTTTGATCCTAGAAAATTAGGTTAATCCTATCCACCAATCATATTTTGTTCCAAAATATCTTCATAAATATTTTAAATACTTTTCTACTTTTTTTTAGCTGCAAGAGTTTTATCTAGATAAAAATTTTCAACTCTTCATCATTCATATCTTAACAACACATCACTCTACTAGGTCTAGAATTAGAAATAGGCCTCTATCCTATCCAAGAGAAATTACAAATTAAGTCATTCCTCAAGCTTATAAAAGCAAGGCCAAACCCACCCCTCTCCCACCTAGTTTTTGGCCAAGTGAGAGGCCCAGAAAGAGAAGTCCCAAGGAGAAAGAAAAAAGAAGAAGAAGAAGAAAGAAAGAAAGAAAGAAGGAAAGGAAGAAGAAGAAGGAAGAAAGTGGAAAGCTAAAGCTTAATTCCTAACTTCCATTGATCAAGACCTTTGAAGTAGGAACTTCTAAAACTCTTTTTAACCTTCTCTTCTAACCACTCTCTATGACAAATAATATGATCTAAGAAGCTAGAACCAAGATCAGAAATAAGAAGGTTTAAAAAGAATCGGATAGGAGATAGCTTAGTTGTTTTGATTGGAATAATGCCTTGTGATTTATTTTCATTTCTTTGAGTTAAACAAGTATGATATGTGAATAATAACACCTCTAGAGTATACTGATTTTTGAGCTTTAATAACATGTATGGACTCGTAATATAAGTTAAACAAGAATACGAACAAGTTAACTGAAGAAAAACTAAGAAAAAGCCATCCGTTCCATCTTACCCGAATTTCTTGAGGAATCAAATAGTTTCTTTTTCAAAACCTATTTTTATTGGACCTTTATGAAGTTATTTTTAGCATGTGTGATTTTTGGTAGAGCCTATGCTGGCATCTAAGTGTCCCAAATATAATTCTTACGCCTTTACGCTAAAGTAGCCAAAAAATATCCCCACTTTGCCAAATTTTATAAATTTTTAGGAAAATCCCCTCAGGCCAAACCTTATGTCTAGAGCTAAATTTTTGTGTTATCTTTCATTTAAAATTTATTGGAGTGATTTAATTGGACGAGTTTTCCTAAAACTTGTTTTTACCAAACAGTGTTGTTTTTGGACTTCTTCTGTTCAAACATTTTTTCCCCTACATAGAAAAAACCCACAGCTAATATTTCTTCATGAAAAATGTCCATAGCATGATTAGTGAACCAAGTACATGTATAGGGAATCACACCATGAACTTCGAATAAACATTATCCTTCGAAACGAACTTGGGATTTGACATGGGATAGGTTGTGTATTGTGTTATGGTGTTGAGGAAGGGTCCAATGATGCTATGAGCCGTCCTATGTCTTGAACCGTGCCTTGTCTCGATTCGTCTCACGACATTTAGCCACGTATGTGTAGTATGGAACGGGGAGAGTGACGACGGTAAACTGTGCATCATGGCACTTAGTCGAGTACACTTAGTACTAGACGGGAAGGATGATGTGATGGGGACAAGGTGTACGGGAACATGAGTGTATGAGAACGTAATGATACCGAGGTGGTGAGTGCCCATTGTGGTAACATGGTAGTGATTATAGGATGGGTTCTCAGGCGTGACCCGAGAAAAAACTACTTTTTGAGAACATTAAACCTTTGGAAGCTCGAGCAAAGAACACTTGTGATTTATGTTGAAACCCCTTTCATTGGTTAGTAAACATAATTGCTTGTCTCTTATATGTATATTGTTGTGCATTGGCGTATTATGGGTAGGTTAGTAAGGTTATAGTTGTTCCTCTAAGCCTTGTATCTCACGACTTGTAAATACTAGGTGAAGAAGAAATTTATGAGGAAGCCATCCTGACCGAGGAGGAGGAGCCTTGGACTCTGCCCGACGCAGAAGAAGAGACTGTGCAGGAGTTTTTAAATTAGTTTGGATATGTAATATTTTAATTTCAAACTTGCAATACTTTTTATAATATTGAGAATTCTCTTTTTGTTATATTAAAGTCTCCCTTTTTTTGGATTTATTCTTTTGAATCGAGTTAATTACTTTAAAAAAAACTATGAGCTATTTTTCACAAGTAATGAAGGAAAATATTTTTTTAATGATGTCTCCGAAAGTTGAGGCGTCACAGTTTAGTATCTGAGCTTAGGTATACGAAACCCTAGTGGCCTTAGGTAACGGGTAGAACTAAGATATATGTGTAATATTTACTTGTTATTTATAATTTTATATATCATGTCTTTTCAAAAATAATAAAGAAAGTATATAAATAAGAGTTCTTTTTAAATCGCTTTAAACACCATAAGTCTTATATATGTCACCCCGTTGATGCCTAATACTGACTTCTACTATATGGATTACGGTTGGGGCTCCGATCCGAAGGAAGAATTGGATCCGAAAGAAGAGAGCTGCATCGTGTTCGACCCAAATGAGGCACTGCCGCTAGAGTCCAAAGAGGACGAGATTGCAAATGTGGAAGTATATCATAGTCATCAAGAATATTGTTGGGGCTTCAGAATTGGAGCGTTGATTTATGCCAGACTTTACCCAGAAATCAAATGCACATAGAAGAAGGCCGAAACTTTTCCTCGCTTCTTGGGCCCGATAACTGTATTGAGGAAGCTCGACGAACATAATTATCGCTTGGATGTGTCGCGAGGATTTGATGAAAGATTAGGAGATGCTATTGGTGCGAGATGGCTGCAGACTCAACGGCCCTAAGTCGAGAGAGGAATAATAAACCCATGTGACCGCAAATTAGACTTCAATAACCTAGACACTTACACAGAAATTCCCATCGCTATAACCAATTGAGCCCGCATGGGACTATCAACATAATGGTACGTGGAGGTTTAATAGAGATGCTATGGGATTCTAGATGCATTGTGGGAGAACGAAACCTTAGATTGGGAGAATCGGCCCAAGCCCTGAGAGTTCTAGCAACAAACATGAACCCACAGCCACCACGTATTTAGCACGATTGAGCCTGGATGTTATTAGAATTATGGAGATAGAGACCTTTAATTTTCAATGGGGACACCACCCCACGTCTAGCCGAAGGATGCTTAAGATAGATCAACAAAATGATGAATATCATGAATATAGAGAACGACGGCGATAAGGTTACTTTGGCAACATATCAGTTAGAAGGAGAGGCAAATTACTGGTGAGAAATGACCTTAACCATAGTGGACATAATGACCCTCACTTGGGTACATTTTGAAGAGTTATTCCTAGAGAAATATTTTCCTTCCACCTCTAAACAAGATATGGTCTAGGAATTTCTGAGTTTGAGACAGGGGAAGTTAATCGTAACGTAATGCCAATATATTCGATGAGCTGAGCCGCTATGCACCAACTATAATTCCTGATGAGAATTACAGAGCAAGGATGTTTGAATGGGGACTCGAGCCAACACTAAGAGGAAAAGTGACTCGAGCAGAATTTTGGATCAAAACAAGAAGGGAGGGAAAGTTCAGAGAGGACCAATCTGAAACAATCGAGGAGGAAATTCACAAAAGCCTTATTCACGACCTCCACCAAAATTTCAACTGAACATTACAAGAGGTGAACACATGGACATGTTAGGGAAATGCTTCAGGTGTGGACAAGAAGGACACATGATTCAAGACTGTCCTTAGTGGCAACCAACTAACCCCAACGCATAAACTGGCAGCAATTCGCAAACTCCAATTCACAGCAACACTTGGCGCTCTAAGCTGACTATACATTCAAGAGATCGTACACTTACATGAAGTACCTATTTCGATTGTATCAGATCGCGATCTCCGATTCTCTTCGCAATTTTAGGGGAGTTTACAAAAATCTTTAGGCACTAACCTATGCTTTAGCACCACCTTCCATCCTCAGACTGATGGACAATCAGTACGTACTATTCAAATCCTAGAGGATATGTTATGAGCTTGCGTGATGGATTTCAAAGGCAATTGGGAGAAGCACCTACCATTGGTAGAGTTCGCTTACAACAACAGTTATGATACAAGTATCGGCATGGCACCCTATGAAGCACTTTATGGTCGACCTTGTAGTTCACTTATCTGATGGATCGACATTAGAGAATCCAATCTCCTAGGACCAGAAATCGTATAAGAGACAACAAAGAAGGTGCAGCTCATATGAGAAAGACTAGTGACAGCACAGAGTCGACAGAAGAGTTATGCAAATAAAAGAACAAGACTTCTAACTTTTGAAGTCGGAGATCATGTCTTCTTGAAGATACGACCACAAAGGGGAGTTATTCGCTTTGGGAAGAAAGGGAAACTATTGCCTTGCTATATTTAACCATTCGATATTTTGCAAAAGATTGGGGAAGTTGCATATTGCCTAGCACTACCACCTCAGCTCACCTGATTGCACAACGTCTTTCATGTTTCTCTTTTGAGAAAATACATGGTGCCCCAACTCACATTCTGGACTGGAAGGAGCTCAGGCTAGACCATGATATTTCTTTTGAAGAGAGACCAGTGAAGATTCTGGACAGACGAGAAAAGAACTTCCGAGGAAAGACTATCAGATTAGTACGAGTTATTTGGTAGCATCGAGGAGTTGAAAAATCAATCTGGGAAAGAGAGGATACTATTCACACCAATCATTCTCAACTTTTCGAGAATGAAGGTACGCTTTTAATTTTGGGAACAAAATTTTGTTTAAGGGGGTAGGATGTAAAGACTCGTCAAAAAGAAATTGGAACAAAAGAACAAACTGATCGAGCGGTACTTAGACCTGTCACGACCTATTTTTGATAATGTCGTCCGTGACCGGCCAGTGAGTCAAAACTCACCTAAGACCTCTTTCCTTTATTCTTTTTAAAAACTCCCCTTATCATTCTATAAAAGATATACAAAATTTGTTCAAATTTGGTTAAGAAGAATTTTCATAGTAAAGATTTTGTTTTTAAGAGAAAAGTGAATTACTTTAGTTGAACTTTTTTTTTTCCAACAATCTTATCTTATTCAAAAATTTTCAGAGCTTACTAAATGTGCATTCATACACAGTATTTATAAAAAGAGAAGTACAAAATTATAATGCTATTATTTAACAAGATAAAAGGACATCTTTTTTCGATTGTCACGTCATTCCTCATAATTCAAGCATATCAGTTGGATTCACAAAATAAACGTTCATTAGTAAAGCTAGTGTAAGTGCATTGATATCTGAGTTATTACTCGCTTTTCATTCTTAGAATGATATCATATTAAACATTTTTACCAGTAATATGAGGAGCGACCTCACACAATTTGGAGATGATGATTCCATAGTCACCTGGCTGTGACTCGCCACCCTTGTAACATCTCATCACTGGTATTCTTATTGTTCCCCAGTGGCTAGAACCCTATTTAAACTATCATTCTCCTATTTATAATATCCATAGTTTCATAATCATTTTCAACAATATTAATATCAATGCATCTAAAGATCGTTATAAAGCAGTGATTGAAAACTAACCTAACTCTGATATCATAAGACTCACCTGACTTTTGGAAAAATCAATAAATTTTCCAAATCTAAACACAATATGGACTTATCTTCTCGTCTTTCTCTCTTATGAATAAGGTCAGGTCTAAGGTGATACACTTAGGCTTTTAGGAATCTTTGTTTATTAACACTTAGGCTTTTAAGAATCTTTGTCTATAAACTCTCGGTTTCTTAATTTCTCTTCCTAAGGCCAGTCAATCTGAGATTCATGCAGGGTTGGGTGTTGGGCACCGTTAGAGAGAAATTAATCTTAGTATTTCTATTGAGCTCAGTTTTTCTTGGTATGTCTTCTTTTGTATACTAAGGGTACTCGTGATAACTTTTCTTAAAGATTCACTGGGTTTGAGTTCATTGGTGTTGAGGGTGGAAACGGAGAGACGAAAATTGACACATTCAAGCTCAATCAAATATTGTATGTCTATAAGCGAGTCTATTTATTCGAAGACATCATTAACATTTCCCGATCGGGTCAAAACATTGTCGAAAATTTACGACACCATTGGGGGAGTATACTAATCCTTTATTTCTATATTGGG
This sequence comes from Heliamphora ciliata, assembly GCA_032360265.1. Taxonomy (NCBI): domain Eukaryota; kingdom Viridiplantae; phylum Streptophyta; class Magnoliopsida; order Ericales; family Sarraceniaceae; genus Heliamphora; species Heliamphora ciliata. The sequence continues at coordinate 17,652 of JAUMHN010188180.1, forward strand.
ATATCAGTAGGCCTAAGGGTTACGGCATCCTTCAAAACTTCCATTGGTAAAACTAGAGGGTCCATAACCAAAAGATACTTAAACAGGTAGGGGATAGGTATGTAGGTCTTCCATTTCAGCTTTACTCAGGTTCCGAGGATCCCTAGATACTAGAACAAGCATCTTTTCTTGTTTTTGGTGGTCGTCCTTTCTTGGTGGCATTCTTTTATCTTTAGCTTCTGGGTCTTGATTTTCCAGAATCTCTGGCTCTGAGTTCTGACTCGCACTCCCATTTCTCATCATTTTTTTGACTTCTTCTTGATTCCTTAGAACTTTCTTCGAAGATGATCCTCTGCTCCCTGTTCCAACATCCCGTTGATTTTTAGCATTCTCCAGTACGTCCTTTTCTCCAAAAGTCACATGGGTACCTAAATTTTCTCTAGTTGTTCTTTCCTCATAACACACTCGAGTTGGGTCTCTTTTTGATTTCTCTCTTGACGTGGATTGTCTTTTCTTTCTTTGGGTTGCGGAGGTACGTAAGTTGGGAAGTAAGGTTGCTTTAATTGTAGTTGAGTTTGAATTAACTTGACTAGTTCATTCATTCGTTGTTGAAGTTGCTCTAGCTGCTTAGTTTACATTAGTTATGATTTGGCCTTGTGAACTAATATTAGTAGGAGCCATGACTGCAGTTTATAAAGGTTATGGTTAGGATTACGATTTTATCGTATAACCCGTATGTCACATAAAAGATTTGGCATTTGTAATTACAATAAATTTTGTATGTTAAGGGAATAAACTCAACCCGGTTAATTTTTCCAGACTTCCCATTAGAAGAAAAGGTGATCATGCGTTCTTCTGATTGGAATTCAAGGATAATTGCTCGGTTGGTATAACAAAGTATTCGAGATTTATTTTGATAACGATTTGTTTAATCTAGAATATGTGAATTTCTTATGGTTTTATTCTTAAGGATTTCCTCAAGTCTGTTCTTCTACGGGATTGTAGGGTGTTCATAGAATTTGAACCAGTCTTTTAATGTTTGGCAAGATGTGGTTTGTTATGGATGAGATAAGGGATGACAAATCTTATTACCTGAGTTACTTTCTAATTTGTTTTGTGTATTCTGATTACTTACCTAATTTATCGTATCATCTAGGTTTCTAATATAAGATATTTTAAGAATAAAGTATATTGCAAGGATCACGAAAGTAATACTTTAAGTAGAATACTCAAGTAATTACTTATAATATTATATCAATAAGAGCATTTAAAAATACAAAATTAGTTAACAAGCTTCTAAAATACTATCTATTATTATAGAAACACTACCTATTTTTATCCAGGTCACATTCCCGTACTCATTTGCATGTATTTCCACTAAAATTTCTTATTTAAGAACGGGTATTAGGTCCTAATCATCAAATTGAGAGGGGTTGTCATCAGGGTTCGATGAAATGAATTCTATGAAAGTATGTGTCTGAATTAATTCATCTGGGTTTACTATTGGTGGTTGTTGATAACTTTGTTAGATTTGGGACGAGACTTGGCGAGGGCTGACTGGTCCTATGTCTAGTCACTGTAATTTTATCTAATAACTTTCTATAATGCTCTTGATTATCCATTTTCACAAACACTATGTGTAATCTTGTGTGCAAATGGTATTTAGTTATTGCTCATTTTGCCAAGTCTAGATCAAATAGTCTTTGGTCTTCTATTCTTATAAAAACTTGTAAGAACATTTGGAGAAAAACTACGTACGTGATTAGGTTCAAAGGGTTTGCTCTAAACGGTTCTTATGAGGATGCTACAGTGGTATGGTTGGATGGCATTCCTCAATGTGTCTATACTATGTAGGGGCCCATATTCTAAGAAATGTTCTAGTTATAACTAATCTTTCCAACTTAGGATAAGTCTAGAACACTACAAGCATAGAAAGGTAGTGTGGAGTGTCTTAAGCTCTGGGTTTTTGAAAACATTACTCTGATACCATCTCTGTCACAATCCATTTTTGATAATGGTGTCTGTGATCGGTTAGTGAGTCAAAACTTACCCATGACCACTTTTCTTTTCTTCTTTTTAAAACTCTCTTTATCATTCTATAAAAGAAAGTTATACAAAATTTGTTCAAATTTCGGTAAGAAGAATTTTCATAGTAAAGATTTAGTTTTTAATAGAAAAGTGAATTACTTTATTTGAACTTTTTTTTCCAGCAATCTCATCTTATTCAAAAATTCATAGAGCTTACTAAATGTGCATTCATACATGTATTTATAAAAAGAGAAGTACAAAATTACAACGCTATCGTATAACAAGATAAAAGGACAACTTTTTTCGGTTGTCACGTCATTCCTCATAGTTCAAGCATATTACTTGGATTAACAAAATAAACGTTCACTATTAAAGCTAGTGTAAGTGCATAGATATATGAGTTATTACTCGCATTCTATTCTCAGAATGATATCATATTAAACGATCTTACCAACAATTTGGGGAGCTACCCCACATAATTTGGAGATGATCATTTTATAGTCACATGGTTGTGATCCGCCGCCCTTATAATGCATCACCGTTGGTATTCTTATTGTCCTCCAGCGGTTGGGATTTCATTTAAACTAGTATTCTCATCTTTATAATATCCACGATTTCATAAGCATTTTCAACAATATCAATATCGATGCATCTCAAGATTGTTATAAAGCGGTAATTGAAAACTTAACTAAGTCAGATATCACAAGACTCACATGATTTTACAGAAATCAGTCAATTTTGCTCAACAATTTTTTAAATCTAAACACAATAAAAATACTAATTTTAGTACAATTTTTGTATCTTTGTAAATTTTAGCAAGAAATCAATTAATCTTACTTAATAATTTTTTATAATATTTATCTTTAAAAAAATTATAGTTAATACTTATTTTTAAAATTTCCTTATGTTTAAATTTCCACAAAAATACTAGCTTTAATATGAATCTTAAAATGTAATTTATTCAAAAATCTTTTATCCAATTTTCAAAAGATTAAAGATAAAATACTTATTCTATTTTAAATCTTTTAAAATTTTCATTTATATAAAATTTATATTCAGTTTCTGTTTTAAAATTTGATTTTTATAAAATTTCTTTTATAACATTTTTGTTTTAAAACTTATTTTAAAATTCATTTACTTCCTAATATGTAAAATGTAAATTTTTATGAAAAAACATTTATAATTTTATTATGATTTTTTATAAAATATTTTCTTCTAAAATAATTAGAAGTCTTAAAATAGATGTAAGCAAACTAAGCTACAAACACACATTAGGTTCTCATAACAGTATGCATGAAAGAAGAAAAAATCAGGGCGTTGGAGAGGAAAATGCGTGGTTAGGGATTCAAGGCTCCATTTTTTAGGGACAAATTTTGGCGTCTCTGTTCAGGCAATTCGGATATCGGTTTTGATGGCTGTTTGTGGTTACGCAAAGGTGGCCGTGAGGTGGTGTTAGCTAAACTTATGGAGGCAACTTTCAAGGTTTGTGGTGGCGGTGGCCGACGGTCGAATTTGGCATGGTAAAACCGACTTCCAGATTCGGTTGAAGGATTTGGTTCGGTGGTGGTTGTGGGGTGTTTGATGGTTGAGGAGGTCGCTGTTGGTGGCGGTTTGGGTGGTGGTGCTTGGTGGTGGCGTGTGTGCATGGTGGCAGTGGGTTCAGTGATGGTGGGTGTTCATGGAGGTGGCGATGGTGGGTGCATGGGTTGGGTTTGGAGCTGGTGGTAGGTTCGGGGTGGTGTTGTGGTGATTGGGTGGTGGTATGTGGTGCGGGTGATGGTGGTATTGTGGTGGTTGAGTGGTGGCATGGGGTGTGGCCAAGAGGAGCAAGGATCGGGGAGAGAGAGAGAGAGAGAGAGAGAGAGAGAGAGAGAGAGAGAGAGAGAGAGAGAGAGAGAGAGAGAGAGAGAGAG
>JAUMHN010188397.1:0-21570 GCA_032360265.1 Heliamphora ciliata
AACTTCTTCTGAAATTTCAATCAAATACAATTAAACTTACACATTGGGAATAATTACATTGACACCCCTTCAATATTTAATTTTGTATTACATTTCAGTCCACACCGTAGTCAGCGTTTGACCACTATGAATGAAATTTTTTTTCATATTTACCTGTTCAAACTAGGAAAACATTTGACTCAAGCAATGAAAAATTCGTGCTTTGCATTATAATTTATTTAATTTTTAAATATATTTTTATAATTAAATCTATTTATTACGTAAATTTCGTTAAGTTTGTTATTTATAAAAAATTTAAGGTGATCTAATACCTGTAATTAAGTGATCGCATAATATTAATTTATAAATAAATAAAAATTATAATTTTTTAAAAAATTATTAAAAAAATATTATTCAATTACTTAACTACATGTATCGAATCACTTTAAATTTTTTTACGAATAAGAAACTCAACAAACTCTAAATAATAAATGAATTTAATCGTAAAAATATATTTAAAAATTAAATAAAAAATAATACATAAATTAAGGAGATAGGAAGCAAATGGAGAGACGGGGAGATGGAGAGGGAGAGAAAGTATATATATATATGGAGAGAGAGAGAGAGAAGAACAAGAAAGATCTTGGGAGGGAAGAAATGTTCTCAAGGCTTGTGGGTGTTCTCTTGTTCTTTCTTCAAAGGAGAATCTACATCAAAATTTTTATGTCAATTTCAACATATTCAAGGTAGAAATCACTTATATATTCAAATAATTTTTTTATATGCAAATCTTTGGCACTCAAAGCGCAAAGGACGTTCATGCCTCATTTCTTTCTCATGTGATGAAAGTATTAACCAATTTGTCCCTTTTCTTGAATTCTTTTCTAAAACTCATTTTATTTGAGTTTTAATTACTAGATATAGTCTATAATTCATGTATGAATCATATATATGAGAGGTAGAGCCATGCAATGAAAAATCAAGAGCCCTACGCATTGTGTATGAGCCATTTTTATGTTCAGCCCCTTGAATCCTACAGAGATTTCTTGATTTGTATGAATTTATTTTTGAGTCAAATCCTATTCCTTTGATTTCTAATTTTTTTATGTAGCCCAATATATATGTCCTTTGCATGCATGAATTTTTATAGAATCTAGCTTTAGGTTCTTCATATTTTAAAATTTTCAATCCCAAAATGGCTAAGACACTATTTTGAACATGTGACTTCAAAATAGTGTTATTTCTTATAGAAACTTACTTTTTACATGAAACCAGTGAAAAACATTAGATTTATGTCTAATATTTTCAATTCCACCTGAATCATTGGAAAAATACAAGTATTTATGAAAGGTTATGCTATTTTTTTCGGTTATGCCAGATCTGGACACCCTGTAATTAAAAATTATTTTCTGTTAAATACTAAATCTTTTTAAATAAAGTTAAGTCTAAGAGTTTCATTATGTCCATATACATTTCTAAAAATATTATCAAAAATTAAATACATGGATAAGGGTATTGTTTGGATTTTTAAAATAAAGCGGCAGATTCTCTTCTATTTTTAAGGCATATCAGATCTGTCATTCTCATTTCTGTTAAATAAAACTTAGTTTAAAGAAGGCTCTGAGAAAAGTTTTTTTCATAAAAAATGTAGGGAACATGTTAAATTAGCTACATGTAAATTTTTAAAAAATCTAGTGAAGTTTTATCTATTTTTAAATCCCTCAAATATAAGTTGAATTTACATATTTGGTACTGTGAATTTGGTTCTTTAGTATATCAAAGTGAATTTTAAGTATCTTTTTGTTGTATTCCTCGTTATGTCATATTATTTGCTTATATGTATATATTTGTGAAAAAAATTATTGAAAATAATATATTAAAGTAGTTGTATATTAATATGTTAGAGTTTAAAAATGTAAGTATATCTTCTACTTATGTGAATTGTGTGTACCAAGCCTTGTCATGATAAAATCTGATAATCACATGTGAAGTTTTACATTATGCACTAAATTTGATATAGAAATGATGAGTTAGTATTTTACATTACGGGATTGTGTGCTTACAATCATTGGGTACGGGTTACGGGAATCACATACCTAACTAATAAAGATAACGATTGAAATGAACTTTATGGTTATGATACTTTTTGGGAGTCTCCCGTGGCCCTTGTTCTTTTTCTCAAGAGAGTCCCCTACAGATGGTTTTGGGGAGTCCCCTGGTATTATATATTTTTATGATTTGAGGAAGTCCTTCTGTGAGATCTGGACCCATTTTAATTTTTGTAAATAAATATTTATGTAATAAATATTTGAATATATGATATTGCATTGTGCATATGTAATATATATAAGCAACTCAAGAGGGGGTGAATTAAGTCTAAAAAGAATAATAATAGTTTTAAAAAACCTTTTAATAGCTCAAACAAATATAGCAATTATAACAAAAAATAAAGCAATGAGAATATTAAAGAGGTAAGGGAGAGAGAAATAGAACCCGACACCAAGATTTAAAGTGGTTCAGCTTTTTTCAAGTCTGCGTTCACTCCTCAAGATTCCCCTTGAGAATTTTCACTAGTCAGAATGCTTCACTGGCGCATTCAAAGTCTTATAACCTCAAGACTCCCCTTGAAAATATTCAACAGGATACAAATGTTTATGGGCACACATTCACAAGCTTTACAACAGCCTCAAGATGATCTTACGAAAACATTCCCTTATTTTTTTCTAATCACTTTTGAGCTCTTCTTTAAAGAGTATCACTCACTCACTCAAAGGATCAAGGGTGGCTCACCCTTAAATACAATAGATGAAGTAATCAATGAGATTCTCACTCACTCTCTTTACAAATGATTAGCAATAAATGAAAAATAAACAGATGAGGGATCAAGAGTTGGAGTTAATGAGCAATATATGAAAGCTTGAGGGTTTGATCTTTGATTCATGCAATAGAACGGTAGCTTGAAGCTCTTCTTCTTTAAATGTCTGAGAAGTTACTCTTTATTTAGCCTCTTGAGGATCCATGACTGTTGGAGGTAGGTAGGAGCATTAAATTCAAAAAATCCAACCATTGAACTCGGTGCCAGATTTGAAATTCCATTTTTGGTGTCGACTCAAATCTTTTTAGGGTCGACACAAATCTTCTATGCTTGGTTTTTCAAGTGAATGGGTTAACTCTTTCTTCGTTGGTGTTGAAACTAATATCTGCATCCCTGTTATCCACACAATGGTGTCGACTCAAAAATATTTGGTATCGACACGTTTTACACTTCACCTTTTCAAGAGAACCTTTTTGTGTCGACTCCTATCCTCGTTGGTATCGACTCAAAATTCTACAGGAACACTCAGTTGTTTTGTGTCGACGCAACTTGTATTTTGTGTTGACTCAAAAATTTGAAAGAAGTCACGGTTTATTTGTGTCGACTCATGTTGCATTTTGTGTCGACTCAAAATTCCTGAATGACTTTAGTGAGTCCTGGAGAGTTATTTGGTGTCGACTCAAATTTCTATTCGTGTCGACTCATTTTGTTGCAAAAAGTCTCAGTTCTTTTGTGCTGATTCAAATTCAATTTGTGTCGACTCATTTTGTATAACCTGAAAACATCTTAGGCAAACATGTTAAGGTGCCAGCTCATTAGCTCAAAGGTGTTGACACACTTGAGAATATCAAGTATTCTTTACATTAAGGTGTTGACTCAAATATCAATTAGGGTCAACACAAAATATTTTTATTCAAAAAAACTGAAGTGTCAACTTACTTGAGAAAATAGTCAACTCAAATGGTTAAAGGTGTCAGCTCATTTGTCATTTTGTGTCAACACTACATTTTTAAAATTATTAAACATTATTTTTTTAAATCAATTTTACTCAAAAAATAAATTATAAAAATTATCAAAATCTAAATGAAAAAATCCTTGAGCTAACAATCTCCCGTTTGTTGATGATTATAACATTTTCTAGAAAACATTTAGAAAGATTTTGAACAAGAGTTCTCTCTTTATCTCTATACCTTATGTGAGATAAGCAAACACAAAGGTTAGGCATACAAGAGTAAAAACTCAATATATTCAAGATGAGTTCAATATAATTCAGAAGCATTCTAAATTCATTAATACAAGTGCATTGATTCAATACAAACTCAAGCATTCAAAAGTTATAAAGTAGCAATTGAATCAACAAAAACTTATCTATGCTTCAAAAGAGGCATTCTAAATTTATTAGTTCAAGCGACTTAGCAAGAGTGTATATGTGTATGCCAAAGTTAATAAAACATTTAACACTTAGAGATTTAAAGAATTAATATACTTAGAGCAAAAACTCAATATCAAAACATACATTCATCCATATTCAACAGAATTTAAGAAATGTATCTATTTCAACCAAACCAACCATCACAGAGATAAACAAAAACAACCACAGATAAAAAAGATAAACAGAAATGTTTTGTTACAACTTCTCCTTCAAATAAAAGAAACTTCTTTTCTTCATGTTTTCTGTTATCCCTTTTTAGAATCATCAAGGGGTGCATTACTGATCGCCCATGAATTTCTTGAACTTTTTTTTTTCTTGTTTCTGCTTTCTCTCATGTGCTTTCTCTTTGGAGGAGATAGTTTGCTCATCTTTGTTCTCAGCAACTGTTATTGCCTCAAAAGTAGCTGCTAAAGTAAGATCTTCTTCGCACAGCAATCGAGCTTCTTTTCAGCCTTTGTTTCCTTAGGCTTGAACTGTTTGGCTCAAGCGTCTTGAATCTATTTTAGATGCTCTTCTACTCTCTTAGAATTGTTTTGAATAGTAGAGACTATACCTTTCTCATGCTCCTTCTTGACTTGCTGAAGGATTGCCTTGTTTCAATTTACAATGGAAACAATACTGTCATCCAATGTTTTGCATAGGGTTCTCCCAGCGTTAGTGGCATTCACAACGTCTCGTCTTAGACCACGGCACATTTTATCAAGGTGTTTGATTTTGTCAAAGAGGGAGGAGATGGTGCTATGGAGATCAAAAAGGTCTTGGTTGACCTTGGCTTGAAAGTTGGTCAAGGAGGAGGATAAATCCTTGACTAAGAATATAACCTTGAAAAGATCAATAGAAGGAGGAGGACCAGCATATGGAATAGATGCGAAATCAAAATGAGTAGAAGGAGAAACATGAGAGGGACCAAAAGAGGGTCCAGGAGCGTCATCCCTGGTGGATGGAGGATTAGGAGATCCAAAATCAATATGAATGGGGGAAAAAGTCGTGAGGAGGATTTCTGGTGGCAGAGGAAGTACCACGATGGGTAGTCCAGATACCTTCAACTTTTGAAATTTGCATATGTTTAATAAGGGTGGACGGCCCATAAAGGTCATGTTTAGAAAAGGCAACTACCTTTTCTTCAGAAAGATTGACACAAAAGTGTCGAAAAACTTTAGTGAGAAACATGATATGTGGGAGAGAGGAGTTTGACTTACCATGAGATTGAAACATGTTAGAGATGAATAAAAAATCAAAATCTAGTTTTTTTCTTTTCGATGATGCACCACATGACAAAGATGTGCATGTAGGTAACATTACTGAACTTTTCTAACTGGGGCAAAAAGATGTGGTTAACTATGTGGTGAAGGATGTGCATTTCGGGCTTTAAAGAGTTGGCCTCCAAGAGTTTTGAGGGATTAACTTCCTCAACCTCAAATATTTGTGTCACTACATCATGAAAAGAGAAGCATTCGATTTCGATGGTTCTCTTATTCGCTTTGCATGAGACAAATATCTCACCCTCTAGAAAGCAAAGAATTTCATTGAAGACACTAGATGTCAATTGTATCTTAGTACCACTTACCCAAGTGGTAATGGTGTTACTAGGGATAGAGGAGATGTGAAAGTGAGCATAGAAAAGTTTCACTAGAGTGGGTTAATGGGGGTCACAAACTTGAAGTAACTTTTTCCATCCAAGTTTAGAAAACAAGTCTTTGAAATTCATTTCAATGGAATCAAAATACTCGAAATCAATAGAACGTCCGTGTATTACCTTTTGATTCATGAAGGATGAGAAGTACAAGTTCTGAAATTTGTTGGACTGGAAACTCAAAGATTCAGCCATTCCAATCGTCGAAGTTCATATCGTCGTCGTCATTGATTTCTTATGCTTCTTTTGTGCTCTAAGGTTTGAAGGGCATTCGTCTTGCCTCTTGCTACCCTTTTCCATAGTTCTTGCCATCATTGTGAGGGAGGATGAGAATCGATGGAGAAGATGGAAAGAAGAGGGGTCAACTTGAGGTTTCAAAGAGAGGAAAGGTGAAAAGACGCGGGAGACGAACAGTTTTGAAGAGAATGAGTTCAAACAGTGCAACGTTTGTGGGACCGGTGCCTTTATATAGGCAAAAGACTTGTATCGACACAAATTGAATTTGAGTTGACACGTTTCTTCGCGAGTGGGGGTGTCCAAAGGACAAGAATTGTGTTGATACTTTTTCTATGGTGTCGACACTTTCGGCCAATTGAGTTGACATGATTAAGAATTAGGTTGACCTAAATATACCGAGAGTATGAAGATGAAAATGAGTCGACACTATATAAACTTGAGTCTACACTTTTTTCGTTCTGTGTCACTTCTATATAGATTGAGTCAACTCTTTCACAATGTGTTGACCCTTTCCAACAATGAGTCGACACTTTTCACACATCAATTTAAAGCATGAAAAGCATTTGAAATACATTGAACAGGCATGGTTAGTATGGCATATAATCACCAATTTGGTACACATAGCATACCAAGTTCTCTTCTAATATAACATAATGTTTTTTCATTTAGAGGTTTGGTGAATATATCAGCAAGTTGGTAGTCTGTGCCTACAAATTCAAGTTCTATGTTTTCTTTTTGAACATGATCTCTTATAAAATGATGTATAATCTCAATATGCTTTTCTTTAGAGTGTTGTATAGGGTTCTTGGATGTGTTTATGGCACTAGTGTTATCACATTTAATAGGAATATGATCTAAACAAATACCATATTCTTCTAGTTGTTGTTTCATCTAAAGAACTTGTACACAACAGCTACCAGCTACAATATACTCAGTTTCAGCTGTAGATAAGGCTACTGAGTTCTGTTTCTTACTAAACCAAGATATTAATGAGTGTCCTAGAAATTGACATGTTTCACTTGTATTATTCATATCCACTTTACATCCGGCAAAGTCAACATCAGAATAGCCAAATTACTCAAAGGCTATTCTTCTGGGATGAACAATTTTAAGTTTTGTGTACCTAAAGAGGTGCCTAAAGATGCGCTTAACGGCGGTCACATGTGGTTTTTTAAGATTAGATTGAAATCTAGCATACATACAAACGCTAAACATAATATCTAGATGACTAGCAGTTAAATATAGTAGAGATCCAATCATACCTCTATATCATTTTTTCTCTACGGCTTTACCGTTTTCGTCCTTATCAAGTTTTGTTGTAGGATACATTAGGGTTCTCATAGGTTTTATTTTTTGCATATCAAACCTCTTCAGTAAATCCTTTGTATACTTAGCTTGATTGATGAAGATTTCTTCTTGAGTTTATTTAGATTGAAGTCCAAAGAAGTAGTTAAGCTCTCCTATTATACTCATCTCAAATTCTCCCTGCATGCACTTAGCAAATTCCTTGCAAAGAGATTCATTAGTTGAGGCAAAAATAATGTCATCTACATAAATTTGGACAACTACCATATCTTCTCTTTGAGACTTAATAAAAAGAGTGGTATTAATTTTTCCTCTTGAAAACCCATTTTTAATCAAGAATTTTCTAAGTCTTTCATACCATGCTCTAGGTGCTTGCTTCAAACCATAGAGAGTTTTGGTAAGTTTGTAAATATGGTTTGAAAAATCAAAATTTTCAAAGTCAGGAGGTTGTTTTATAAAAACTTTCTCAGAGGTAAAACAATTTAAAAAGGCACTTTTGACATCCATTTAATCGAGTTTAAAATTTTTAAAGTATACAAAACCAAGCAACATCCTAATGACTTCAAGTCTAGCCACCAGAGCAAAAGTTTCATCAAAATCGATGCTTTCTTCTTGATTATAACATTGGGCTACCAATCGTGCCTTATTCCTAAGAACTATTCCATTCTCATTCATTTTGTTTCTAAAAACTCATTTTGTATCGATAATGGAGTATTCTTTATGTCTTGAAACTAAAGTCCAAACTTTGTTTCTTTCAAATGAGTTTAGCTTTTCTTGCATAGCTAAGATTCAAAACTCATTATTTTTAGCTTCCTCAAAATATTCTGGTTCAGTCTGAAAAAAGAATGCTAAATTACTTGAGATAGGTCGAGAGGGTCGAGTTTTGATACCTTGAGATAGGGTCGAGTTTTGATACCTTGAGATAGGTCACCAATGATCGAGTCTTTTAGATGACCATGAGCATACCTCCATTCTTTAGGCAATCTAGATTTTCTTGATTTGAAGGTCCAGCAGCCTGTTAAATTTCATCTAGTTAGAATTTGAAGCTTTCTCATAATTTGGCTCTTCTTGGTCTTTAATGAAGATGTCTTCAACATCTTTTTCTATGTCAACCAAGTTATCTTCACAAAAATTTTTTAAAAAATCAAGGTTAGCTTCATCAAATACCACATGTATAGATTCTTCAACAACTAGAGTTCTTTTGATAAAAATTCTATAGGCTTTACTAGATAAGAAATATCCTAAGAAAATACCTTTCATCAAATTTTCCATCAAACTTATCCAAAAGTTTTTTGTTGTTATTCAAAACAAAATATTTGCACCCAAAGGTGCGAAAATAACTGATGTTAGGTTTTCTTCCATTCCATAGCTCATATGAGGTTTTCTTGAGAGAAGCTCGAATCATGACTCTGTTCACGATAAAACAAGCTGTGTTTACAGCCTCAGCTCAAAAGTATCTTGGTAGATTATTTTTACAGAGTATGATTCTAACCATTTCTTTTAAAGTTCTATTCTTTCTCTCAACAATTCTATTTTGTTGAGAGGTTTTAGGATTAGAAAAGTTATGGTTAATACCATTTTTATCACAAAACTTTTTAAAATTTTTATTTTTAAATTCTCTACCATGATCACTTTAGATACTTATGATTTGAAAACTTTTTTTGTTTTGAATTCTCCGAGACAGTTTTACAAAATAGGTAAAGGTTTTGTCTTTATAAGCTAAGAAAAGCACCCAAGTATATGTAAAGAAGTCATCAACAATAACAAAGACATATCTCTTACCTCCAAAGCTAGGAGTCCTTGTTAGATTAAACAAGTCCATGTGCAATAGTTATAAGGACCTAGAAGTTGAAATTTTATTTTTGGAATGAAAAGAGCTTTTAACTTGTTTGCTTTGTTGATATGCATCACACACTGTCTTTTTCAAATTTGATTTGGGGTAAACCAATCACCAATTTCTTTTTAAAAAGTTTGAAAATCAAGTTCATGTGTGCATGTCCAAATCTTTTATGCCACAACCAACTATTATCACTCAAGACTGCTAAGTATTTGGTGTTATTTTTAGAAAGGTCATTTAGATTGAAAGTGTAAATATTTTTATGCCTATAATCTTTAAAAATAACTTTTTTTATTGATTGAGTCTTTAATAACACACTTAGCATAATCAAAGATAACATTGTGGCCTTTGTCACAAAGTTAACTTATGCTAAGAAGGTTATGCTTCAAACCATCAACAAGTAAAATATTTTTAATAGAAGGAAAATGAATTTTATCGATACAACCGATTCCTATGATTTTTCTTTTGCTATTGTCTCCGAATATCACAAATCCACCATCTTTAAGTTTGAGAGATGCAAACATTGACTTGTCGCCTATCATGTGTCTTGAGCAGGCACTATCAAAATACCACATTCCCTCCTTGAATGAGGACTTGAGACACACTTGCAAAGAAAATCAAGTTTTGATTTTTGGTATCCAAACTTTTTTGGGCCCTTTGATGTTAGTTTCATGTGGGTGTGTTCCCTTTGGAACCTAAAACCCGTTTTGCAGGTAAATCAAAATATTTTCTATATGGACAATGTGTGACGGTGTGTCCATACTCATAACAATGAAAGCAAGTTGCATTAGAGTGATTAGAGAATACTTTAACAAAAATATTGCTTAAGATTTTTTGCTTCTTCTTTAGTTGATATCTAATCCCGGCTTTGTCAAAAATACACTTTTGCATACCAAGAAGTTTATCTAAGTTATTCTTTCCAAAAGTAAACTTATAAACAGTTTTTGTAAGATTTTTTACCTTTTCATTTAAAACTTTGTTTTCATCTTTCAAAGTAGAAATTTGTTTTGATAATCCAAGTTTTTCTTGTTTCAAGGTTTCAATTTCACATGAAGAGAAAAGAATCAACTTTTTAAGAATATATTTTTTTGCATCTATTTTTCTCAATTCATCATGCAAATCTTCAAATGCACTTTGTAATTCATCTAAAGAGAATGGGTCATTTGTTACCTCATCATCTTCTATAGCCATGAGGCAAAGATTTTCAACTTCAACATCTTCCTTTTCAACCTCGGAGCTACTGTCATTACTTTCACCCTAAGCTGCTAGCATCGTCTTCTTGAAACCTTTCTTGAAGTGTATCTTGAGTTGAGGACACTCGGCTGTCAAATGCCCGGGCTTCTTGCATTCATAACATATGATCTTTTCTTTCTTCTGATCATTCTTGAACTTGCTAGATTCACCTTTGAACTTGTTGAGCTCTCCTTTGTATCTATTTTTCTTGAAGAATCTCCTTTCTCCTTGGTTCTTATTTTTAAGAAATTTTTTAAACATTCTTGTGATGAACGCCATGTCTTCATTTTCATTACTAGAGGAGTCTTAATGAGATTCTTCATCAAGGGTGGATGATTTGAATGCGATTCCCTTCTTCTTTTTGTTCTCATCTTCATCATCTATTTTGATGTTCATCTTATGAGTCATGAGAGATCCAAGGAGTTCCTATAAGCTGAGAGTGTTAAGATCTTTGGCTTTCAATCAGTTAAACCTAAAATAACTAGTTTAAATCAATAATCATCATCATGAATAATGTTAGGACTCTAAGTCCGATTAGATTTTAACAATTCTGTCTAATTTAAAATTCTTATGATTTAAAGAATTTAGTTGTCTTTATAACTCTTAATGTAAATCTCCTAGTTCAATTAGGAATCATAGGTTTATCAAAACTCCTATTAGAGTTAAGAGTTCTTTGAATTTGTAAGTTTTAACTGTAATACAAGTCTTGGATCAGAACTATATTCAAGTAAGAAAACTAAAGTACAACACTTGAAGTTCAAGGTATAAGTGTTTAAAGCAGGTTCGAGCAAGTGCAGTTCATGCAGAATACTGTCTATCACCTGACCACTCGAGCAAATGTCTAGCAGTTGTAGTTTTGTTAAAACTCTAACTGTTGGATATGTATACCTATAGATAAGGAAGCATACCCTAGGCTCTAAAAACATATTTAGAGAACATTCTTTCAGATCATTCAAGTTATATCTCTTAGTGTATTTTGAGTTCCAAAAGGAACTGATAAAATTCATGTTCGACTTAGATAGATTTCTAAGTTTACCGGCGATAGATTTCGTTGGCGTGAAGTATTGAAGATTCGATACTTTCAAAAAGCACTGAGAATTCGGTGTACTGGTGATCAAGTATAGAGAATGGTGCACGTGAATTCGGCAAGGGAGGCTTAAGGTGTGTAGGTTGAGGATTCGACTGGAATCTATAAGTGTGTCTTGTAACTGTTTATTTGTATAGTGCAATCTACGTGGACTTGAATTAATCACGTGGTTTTTAGCCAAATTGGGATTTTCAACATAAAAAATTGTGAGCCTTTATTTTGTGTGATTGTTTTATTTTTTAATTACTTGTGATTGTCTAGACCTAAAATAAATCAATGACTGATGCTATTTTTATTTCACTGCACATAAAATAATTTAAAAATTATTTTTCCAAATAATTATCGTGCATATCCTATTTTAGTGCTCGATGATTTGCTTAGCATGTTCTGAAAAATACTAGTATATATTTTTGATTTCTACTGGGCTTCACAGCTCATGGTGTTCCATGCCAGGTTTTGATGAGTTGGTCAAAACCACCACCGACTATGTAAAAGATGTTATGGAATCCTGGCTCATATGAGCCAAATTTGCTTTTCAATCGCATATTTCTGTTTTTTTTATACCTCAACAGTTGGAATCCCCCTTTTTTGTTTATTTTTTTAGTTTTCGTCTTTTTCATTTCGGGTTGTAATATTAAAACTTTGTAATACTTTTACCAGTAGATGTATGGTTCATTTTCATTTCTTTTCACATTTATAGTATTTTTTTGCTTTGGATGTTATCTAAAATTTGGGACGTCACAAAATCAATCATCAAATAAGCAACAACATCTCATATCACATGGGAATTTAACAGGAGAAAAGTTTAGGCCCCGTTTGGTAACGTTTATCATTTTTTTTTCGTTTACGATAAACAAAAACATTATTTTTGTTTATTTTTATAATAAAACAAAAATAAAAAATATGTTTGGCACATATATACTTAGAAAGTGAAAGTCAGAGGTGGTAATCAAATGTGTTAGCCTGTAACATTACCAAGAAGTGGTAATGGTGGTCGGAGGTGGTGGATGGATGCGGTGACTTTATGTGGTGGTCGGAGATGGTGATTGGAAGCAATGCCAGTATGTGGTGGTCGGAGATTGTGACCGAAAGTAGTTGTCAAAGGTGATGACCAGATGCGTTAGCTAATAATGATAACAAGAGGTACTGATAGTAGTCAAATATGGTAGTCGAAAACGGTAGTTGTATATAGTGATCGGAAGCAATGGCCGTACGTAGTGGTCGAATGTGGCAGTCGAAAGTAGTAGTCGGAGGAAGTGGTCGAAGGTAGTGACCAGAGGAAATAGTCGAATGTGATAGCCGAAAAGAGTGGTTAGAGGCAATGTTCAAAGGTGGTGAAAGAAGAAAAGATACAACAAAGAATTATTTAAAAAACAAATGAAAATACATTTTTCCATTTACAAACATTTAGTAAAATCTAAAAACTGTTTATATTTTTTTTGAAAACAAAAATAATTATTCAACATGTTATTGTTTACAATTTATAAAAAATTTAAAAATAAAAATAAAAAATAGTACATAAACGCTACCAAATGGGGCCTTAACTATATAAATGGCTAAAGTTCAAAAATTCTTTCAAATAACTTTCAACCTTGACTTTAGGTTGGATCAGTGTCACGTGCCAATTTCTGTCAAAAAAAACAACAGTTGCCAATTGTGGGAATTGACAAAAATCCAGTAGTTGAGGAATCAAACTGAGAAAATTTATAGTATAAGGCCAAATATAGGAGCATCAGGCAGCACTTTGGGGCTGCAAAGTGTAATTTCCAATGTGCACAGCACACTTTGGAGTTCAGTCTATTATAGTTCTCACACTATTGTAGTCCTCAGGTAACTTGTTTAGAACTGAAATGCCACCCAAAAAAACAAAACATACAAAAAACAACAAATTTTATTAGCACAACAAGACATAAGGTTTTTCAACACCAAAACCAACCAAAAATCACCCATGATAGTTCACAAACTTAAAGGTTCACAAAAGAAGAGCTTCAAAGTTAATCTTCCTTCCCTAGCAAAGTAAGAAGGAAGGCCTTGTAATCCCCAGAGGTCTCCTTGCCAACTGCATGATCAAGAGCCACACTGTTTCTCTTGAAGTAAAGCTCCTTGATCTCCTTCAAGTCCTTCTCAGCTTTCGTAACAATCACCCGGGTGAGTGCATCTTCATCTGTCCCGGGTTGATTGAGCGCATTTCGCAGTACCTAAAGCACAAAAAGTGTTTATTAAAACTGTGTTAGCTTGTTTGACACAATTTCTTTGTTCCGCTTTGGGACGAAACAGAAAGTTGTTTTTCAATAAGCTCCATTTTAGTGCTTTTGAAGTTTGTTTTTCAATAATAATTTTTTTTTTTACCATGAATCAATTGCAACAGATACCCATAAAGTAAGATGCAATCAAGAGCAGCCCGTGCACCACGCAAATTAGACGCTCGACTAAGGCCCCGATTTTTTTTTTTTTTTTTGAGGGTCCCAACTTATATGTTGTTTGATTTTAGTTGAAAGTGGACTTCATGGGGGAAAAAAAAAGAGTTGAAAATCCCCCCAAAAAATTATTGTCTACAAACCTTAAGTATAAGAAAATTAATAAAATACTCTTTGCTTAGAGGCCATCAAGAATAAATAAAATTCTCTAACTTAAAGGCCAAACAAAATGAAAACTATTTTATGTAAAGGTCCCAGTTAATTAATTTATTTATTTATGGTAAGTAAAGAAGTAAGCTCATATTGATTACAAGATATGTAAAGAAAGTAATTTTTAAACAAGGAACTATAATGTAAACAAATAGTAAATATTATCTAATTATTCAACTAAGAAACATGCCCAATCTAAAATTTTGCCTACTACATCCAGAAGTAATGGGCCGTTCTTAGATGCAGGGTTGAGAATCATGAGAAATGGGCATTTCTCCATGTTTCAACTTTATCAAGTATGAGATTCTGATTTTAGTTCTATGGAATATCAACAATCACCTTTTCATAGTACTTCTTTGGATCACTGATGCATCGGATGGCTATACGCAGTGCAGCTAAGTACTGATCGGCTGTATCATTCACGAAATGCTGAAAAGGAGAACAAAATAAAAGGAAAAATAGAAAAGAAAAGAAAAGAAAAGAGAGAGATAACCAATCATGTTAGAATAATTCAATATGAAGGAGCTTCAATGAACAGAAGGTTATAAATCAATAAAAGCTATCAAACTAATTCTTATAATGCTATTAGGCATGCTTGGATTGTATTTTCTGTTGGGATTGCATCTTCGATAGTTAAATGTAACGAATGGTGGATGGATTACATATGCAAGGGATAATTTATCCCACAAAATGTGAGATACACAATACTTAAGAGATACGGTATTACTAATCTTTTTACTGTTAGTCTTATGAAATTACTAATCTTATGAGACTATATACTCCCTTGTTACTAATCTTATCAACCAATCAAGGCCTTAAAACATGTTTAATTGGCGGGATTGACATGACATTGAATTACATATCCCTTAAAAAGTGCATTTTCAATATAAGAATGTGTAACAACTGGAAGACGAAATACATATTCATTAGATAAATAATCTCATAAAATGTAAAATATTCAATACTTAAAGGTTGGTATTGGTAATCCATTCGCAATTAATCATGTGGGATTACTAATCCTAAATGTCCTTATATTATTAATTCGGTCAATCAAATGGCACCTTAATCTTTACCATGGTTTTAAAAATCGGCTGTTACCGTTACATAACACCGTTATGTATAGGTTTTGGTGCCTCCCGATACCTGCTATGACTGATTTAGCAGTGTGACAAAAAATCTCATGTGTAAAAGCCGTTACAGTTGTCGTAAAGACTATTATGGTACCATAAAAACCGTAAAGACCTGTTACGGTACCACTACGGCCGTTACAACGATTATAGTGGCTCTTTAAACTTTGAATTAATTGAAATCATTGTTGGCGCAATTTCTTTCACTATTTTCACCCAAAAAAAGTATACATTGTAGTCGATGGTGAAAATAGTTTACGTTGCAGTCGAAAATCTTATACTTAGCTAGATGAAGCTTGATTTGCTAAATTTACATAATTTCTGGTATTTTTTGGTAATTGCAAATGCAAAAATATCTACTTTTTTTTGGTGAATATTTTCAAGATGTATACAAAATAAGATTAGCATTTTTCTTATTTGTTTTAGGATAGATTCATATATTTAATGTTGTATTACTTTATAATTATATTTTTAAATTTGTTTAAAAAACACTTTTAAAATTACTTGTTCAAAGTCTATGCAAAGTTGCAAAGTAAGTTTAAATATTTAAAATTTTGTTGTTCTAAATTAGATTCGTATATTTAATATCTAATTATTTTTTAATTTTGTCTTAAGAAATCAAAAATATTAATTTTGAAAAAACAAATTAGTTTAATATCTAAAAATAAGTTTAGAATATTTGGATCTTGGTTTTTTAGGTTAAAGTCCTATATTTGATGTTGAATTACTTTTTATTATTATGATATAAAAATTCAAAAAAATAGTTTTTGTTCGATATTTATATAAATAAGTTTAAAATCTTTAAATCTTGATTGTTTTATGTTATACTCGTATATTTTATAATGTATTATTTTTTAAAAGCATTTTAAAACTACTATAAAAACTAAGGCACCTGTTTAATCGTCTCTAACAAAAAATTACCAAAATTATTTTAAAACAAATATAATTTTGCAATAGAGACATGCGTATCGGTTGAAGTTTAGTGAGTTGTGCGAAAAAAAATAATTCACAGCTCCGATTGCCGGTACTGTTACGTTACGAACGTTATGCCATATTAGCGTGTCACTGCCACCGTTACCGTTACAGCAACCGCTATCGCTATTTAAAACTATGATCTTTACCTTGGTGATGGAACTATTAAAGTCATCTTTGTAGCGGTTGAAAGTTGCGGTGAGCTGAGCCTTGCTCCTTGTACTGATAATTCTAATAACCTCACCATGACTGAAAGCCTTGTCCTTGATAGCATTGTGAAGAACAATAGCCTCTGATTTTGCTAATCTTGCATTTATCTCCTCCCCATCATATCGGTATATACCCACCAATGCAAGCAAAAACTGCAGCAAAAATAAGTTCGGAATGATTTACAATTTTGTGTTTTTTTTATTTTTATTCTGTTTTAATGTTTTCAGAATTAAAAATTCAAAAAATTCAAAAGAACCACTAAACTATTGATCAATATTCCATTAAACATCTGAACTTAAATAGGTACTTCAAGAATTTGGTTTCAATCAACTAGTACCCAAATTGTTGTTAGAAGTTAACGAAATCAATTGACGCGACTAAAAGTTAGTTTAGGCATGAGTTGCAACGATATTCAACATGTTAAACTTTTGATTAATGATTTTAATTGTCAATTGAGTCATGAGCATAGGAGGGGAAAAAACCAATTGTGGAAAAAATTACATGCCTTGCCAAGATCGCCAGAGATGTGGACGGCTAGATCTTCTTCCATGGAATGCTTGTACCGAGCCTGGTAGGCTCGCTTCACAGCTAATAGCTCTTCAGGAGAATAGACGCATGAAAGTTCCACGATCACACGATAATCCGGGGGTGATTGCTTCATGGCTACATTAACTAGCACACCATCTCGATCTGTTGGATCCAACATCCATCGGAACACTGCTTTCTATACATACATATACACCATATAATTAAATATATAATCCAGACATTAAATGTAGAAACTTTAAAATCTTAAAAGGATCATAACAGAAATCTATTATAGAAGGAACAAGAGTTAATGTTGGCATGTGTCCTATATGTCCACTTCAGTGGAAAATATGATAATAATGTTGATGGCTCGGATTAGTTGGACTCAAAAGTAAAAATTTTAAATTTTCCATCCACATATCTATATTAGCTCTCATATTTCTCTTCATTTAAAACTTAATTTCTTTTTCTCCTCATTTTAAATTCAATTTCAAACTCAAGTTTTCTTTTTATTCAAGATAAGACATACATTTTTAATATATGTTCGTAGATATTGTCCCAAAAAATATAGCTAGTTTAATATATTTATTTAGTTTGCATATGCTTTTTTCATGGCTTTTGGTTGAAACTGAGAGTAAGCCTAATGAAAACCATAAGTGATGTTAGGAGTTTGTAATGAGACTACTGAATAATTTAAAAAATTATTTATTATTTATAATTAAATTGTGTTTAAAGTGCCTTTAGGCATAGGTAATTGGACCAACAATCCTCTATCTGGCAAGCACTTTTTGTGCAACTATGGTTTATGTAGTCCCTGCTATGTCAGTAATAGGAAATTCTTAGAAAATCGGAACCCTCAGTCAAACCAACGATTCTCTTCTCAAAGAAATAGAAAGTCTTTTCGTAATGCATAATCTATGTCTAAACTTGTTGTAGTGGGAGAACTATTACTGATACGAAAACCTTTAGTTTATTAAAATCTGTTATGTTTTAGTTAGTCCAGCTCATACATCTCCTTCAGTTACATTTGTTCAGTTAGTTAGAGTCGGTGGTCAGTTTGAGTCGGTGATAGAAGCCTCAGTTGTATATAACAGGTATGACTGTAAGAATGTAAAGCATTGCGGGATATTACCTCTTTCTCTTTCTCTCTCTAAAACTTCTTCTGATCTTCTACCCACAGTCCAACCCTGCTCCACCATCAACTCAGTACTTTGCTTTAGGTGGGGCTCACACCAGGCCATCCTTGTGGCACTCTCGATTGGGTCACCCTAATGCAAAAACACTGTCTACTGTTTTAAATAAAGCATGCTTGCCTTCTTCACACCAGAATAACACCTCCCTGTCTGCTGTTTGTGAACACTGTGCTGCTGGTAAAATGACTCAATTGCCTTTTACTTCAGCTTCAATAAAATCATGTGCACCTCTTGAACTTCTCCACTGTGATGTTTGGGGCCTGGCTCCTTTACCATCTGTTCTTGGTCACAAATATTATATTGCTTTTGTGGATGATTTCACCAGATTTACTTGGATTTATCCTATGCACTTAAAATCTGATAGCTTCAATATCTTTTATCAGTTCAAATTGTACATTGAAAATTTTCTTTCTTTGAAAATAAAAGTTTTACGCACTGATTGTGGTGGTGAATTCATGAGCAATCAATTCAAAAATTTTCGAGCTGTCAATGGCCTTCTTCATCAATTATCTTGCTCCCATACACCACAACAAAATGGCCTGGTCGAACGTAAACAAAGACGTATTGACGAAACTGCCATAACCCTCATGTCTCAGGCTTCCATACCTTTGCAATACTGGAATTACTCCTTCACCACTGCCGTTGATCTCATAAACAGACTTCCTACCCTTGTCCTTCATAATCTTTCCCCTTTTCAATCTCTCTTCGGCCATTCTCCTAATTACTTGTTACTCAAAGTTTTTGGGCACTCGTGTTTCCCTTTGCTTCGACTTTTTACCTATCATAAACTTCAACATCGATCCAAACCTTGTTTGTTCTTAGGCTATTCCCCCACTCAAAAGGGCTACCTATGTTTAGATCCTTTCACTCATAAACTGATAACCTCAAGACATGCCATTTTTAATGAACATGTTTTTCCTTTTGCCTCCAGTTCCTTTCCCACTCCCTGTTCAACTGTCCAACCAATCATTTCCTGGTTGTCTTCCAATCTCTTTCTTGCTCCTTGTTTTAGTCCTTCTATCCTTGGTACACATCCTTCTACCTTTGCATCTTCCCAATCTCTTCCTTCTTCTTCTGCCAGTGTTCCCTTAGTTGAACCTCTTGGAGTTGATCCTCCTGGCATTGATCCTTCTTCTAGCATTTTAGTTTCTAGTCAACAGGATCCTCTTAATCTAGTTCTTCCTTTTCAGGTTCCATCTGCAGCACCCTCACATCCTATTGTCTCCCAACTTCAACCTTCCCAAGTTGTCTCTCCTGCTTCATCTAATACTCATCCAATTACTGATAGTGATACCCATTTTGTTCCATCTCATTCTGATACTACTTCACCTGTTCCTCCTATTACTCTTCCTCTCAATACTCATCCAATGCAGACACGTGCCAAGTCAGGCATCTCTAAGAAAAAGCATTGTTTTCACTCTACCTCTTTACTTGATACTGAACCAACTTGTTATTCTATTGCCTCAAAATCCCCTACGTGGCGTTAAGCCTTGTCTGAGGAGTTCTCTGCTCTTATGAAATAAGGGGTTTGGTCACTTGTCCCACTTCCTCCCAATAAAAACATAGTTGGCTGCAAATGGGTTTTTCGAATCAAAAGAAATTCAGATGGCACCATATCTCGTTACAAAGCTCGCCTTGTCACCAAAGGGTTTCATCAAGAATATGGATTGGATTATGATGAAACCTTCAGTCCAGTCGTCAAACCTACCACTGTTTGCCTAGTTCTTTCTCTTGCTGCCAATTTTGGTTGGTCTTTAAAACAATTGGATGTTAGCAATGCATTTCTTCATGGTATTCTCAAGGAAGAGGTGTATATGACTCAACCTCAAGACTTTGTTGACCCATCTTATCTATCTTATGTTTGCAAATTACACAAATCCTTGTACAGTCTCAAACAAGCTCCCCGAGCTTGGTTTGAAAGATTCACCACTCATTTAGCTACTATTGGTTTTCAAGCATCCCTCGCCGACTCGTCTCTTTTTGTTATTAAACAAGGGTCTTCCAAACTTATTCTTCTTCTCTATGTGGACGACATTATATTAATGGGCAATGATTCTTCATTAGCATCCACTGTTATTACTGATTTGAGCTCGGCATTTGATCTCAAGGACCTTGGTCCCTTACATTATTTTCTTGATCTCCAAATTGATTATCGACCTGATAGATTGTTTGTTCATCAATCTGAATATGCCACTGACTTGTTAGCTAATCATAACATGTCTTCTTGCAAATCCTGTCCCACACCATTTTCCTCCTCTGTCAAGTTGGCCAAAACTTAAGGCATTCCTCTTGACGATGCCTCACTTTATCGCAGCATAGTGGGTGCTTTACAGTTTCTCACTTTCACGCGACCAGATTTAACCTTCTCAGTTAATACCATATGCCAATTCATGCATGCTCCAAATAATATTCATTTTTCAGCTGTCAAAAGAATCCTACGTTATTTGAATGGCACCATCAATCATGGTATTCTTTTTCGGAAAAGCAATCACCAGCTCTCAGCATTTTGTGATGCTGATTGGGCTGGTGATGCTTCAGACCGATGATCAACCTCTGGATGCTGCGATTTTCTGGGCTCTAATCCTATGGCTTGGTTCTCTAAAAAGCTGCCTGTTGTTTCCCGAGCCTCCACTGAAGCAGAATACCGTACCCTTGCAATTCCTGCTGCGGAAATTTCTTGGATTAGGATGGTGCTTAAGGAATCTCTGTATTTTCTTATCTGATTCTCCTACCATTTGGTGTGATAATATCAGTGCCCTTGCCTTGGCAACAAACCCTGTGTTTCATGCCTGGACCAAACACATTGAGATAGATTACCACTTCATTCGCGAAAAGGTCGTGAACAAAGATCTACACATTCAGTTCATTTCTGGCGAAGACCAAATTGCTGACATCTTTACCAAGGGTCTTTCTAGCTTGAAGTTTCAAAAATTTCGCAACAAACTTATGCCCTCGTTCTCTCGGTCATTAGTTTGCGGGGGTATATTACTGATACGAAAAGCTTTAGTTTATTAAAATCTGTTATCGTTTAGTTAGTCCAGCTCATATCTCTTCTTCAGTTACATTTGTTCAGTTAGTTAGAGTCGGTGGTTAGTTAGAGTCGGTGATAGAAGCCTCAGTTGTACATAACAGGTATGACTATAAGCATTGCGTGGAATTACATTTTGCTGATATTTCCTCTTTGTCTTTCTCTCTTTCTCTCTCTAAAATTTCTTCTGATCTTCTACTCACAATCGTCATTGATTATATACATTTTGTTGGGAGAATTTCCAACGCCTACATAAAATACATGCTCGGGGATCCAGAAAATACATCTTTATTAAACTTTCAACAATTTACAGAATCTGAAATTACA
>JAUMHN010188507.1:0-21560 GCA_032360265.1 Heliamphora ciliata
TAGTTCTTTAGTGGTGTGAACTGTAATTCAGTGTTTTATGAAAATTGCAGAAACCGCTGCGTCTTTTCATAATTGCAGAAACCGGCCATAGGTATCTGTGTTCCACTGGAAGTCTTACTCATAATTACTCCCCAGGTTCCTACTGTAACCCTATATATATGCGAGTAGGCTAAACCAGTTAAGATTGATTTTATTATTTTTAATGATATATTATTTTTGTCTTTCAAGACTTAAAAAATATATCGGGGTTCTGCCGGTACAAGTTATCGGAGAATCGTAGCCCACACTATGTTCGCGGATCACATAAGGGAATACGGTAGAAGATTTGACAGGAGCTTCAACTCGAAATCAAGTCGTAGTTGAAGATTAGATCTAAAAGAGGTATTCTTCTAAATTAACTTTGCTTGCACGGGTTTTATTTTGATCATTTTTTGTCAAAAATTTTATCTGAAACCCGTTTTGGCGTTTTTCAGTCTAGTTAATTTTTTACCGAAAATCGTTTTACAAAAACAATGATCTTGGCAGTATTGCCTCCAACATTTCCTTCGTTCCTGCAACTCCAGATTATTGACTTTTGTTTCCTTTATTAATGCATTAATTGCTCCCCATATAGGTGGGACCCAACAAATCACCCCATTCATACCCATGTGGGGTCCACTTGCCGGTTGTGTTCTCGCCTTCGTCATCGAGCAGCCATAACCCCTCAAATGAGTGCCAACACCCCCTTAACCCGAACCCGGTCAAGGCAGCTAAATCATCTGAATCATGCAAAGAAGTTTGCCAACCTCATCTACAAATCAAACATGCATACAACTTTCTGACACCTTGTTGTTATCAGCTATGGCTATACCACCAACAACTGTGGTTCCCACCAACTAATACAAACCATCAGACTCCTTCCTGATGAGTTTCATCTCACCACCTCAAGTCACCTTCATATGTCTACCAGCAATAGTAATCTTGCAACCCTTAAAGTCCAACCGACTAAGGGAAATCAAATTTCGTCTCATTTTGGGAATGAATTTCACGTCGTTCAGTGTTCGAACCGCTCCATCAAATGCCTAGAGTTTTACCGTTCCAACTCCTCAAACATCACAAGTAGTATCGTCACCATGTGACACTGTACCTCAAAACTCCTGGAACGTGACAAAGTCTTTCCTTTTCATATACATATGAACCGAGCTACCAGAGCCAAGACCCATTCATCATCGGTTGGAGTGGCACGGGCGTTTATGTTTTTCTTCATCAGTTTACAGCAATTCCACTTCTTATGATCGTAATTTTTGCAATAGTGGCACTGCACATCTTTTTGTGAGCTCGTTGCGAACATCATCCCCGCTCTGCGAAACATATTCCACCACATTTGCATCGTCTGTTCTCTTTTTTTCATCATCACCAATGTACTGTCTTCATTCTTCACAGTCCCTTTTGAAATAACCCTTTTTATCACAACAAAAGCACACAAACTCGCTCTGGTCTCAACCCGTCGACTTTGACCGCCACTGTCTTCCTCCAAACTTTTGGTCCTTGCCTCTACCTTGTCTCTCTCCCCGGGCCACCAAAACTTTCCCACCAAGATTTACAGCCGACTTTCTTAGAGTCTCAGTGTCCTAAAGCGATGCCATTACATCGTCCAGCTTCAGAGTATCTTTTCCCACAAGTAGCGTTGTCACCAAACATCATAAAAAGATGGGAGAGAAGATAAGAGGAGAAGTGCCTTGTCCTCTTCTTTTACCTTCACATCGAGTCTCATTAACTAGGTCAAGATTTTGTTAAAATCGTTGATGTGATCAACTAGGTTGCCTCCTTCATCCATTCGAAGCTGATACAGCTTCTTTTTCAACAATAATTTGTTCGTCAGCGATTTCGACATGTATCATTTCTCGAGTTTCTTTCACAGCTCCATCGGTGATGTCTCGTCCAACACCAAATATTTCACCTCATTCGACAGACATAGTCGAATGCTACTCACAGCCTTCATTTCCAACGCTGCCCAATCATCATCAGTCATTTTTTTGGGGCTTCTCTCCAAGTAGAGGTTTGATCAAATCCTTTTGAACAAGGATATCCTTCACTGTGCTTTGCCATAAGCTGAAGTTATTGCGACCATCAAACTTTTCAACCTCGAACTTTGAAGAACTAATGCTTGCCATTATAAATGAGTCCGTGTAAAATTTCAAAGAACAGATTCATCCAATGTATTTGGAACTTCTGAAATTGTAGGAATCAACTCCTAGATCAATTGATTTGTCCTCAGATAGACGGATCTGTTGCAATCGAAATTCGATAAATGTAACTCCTCTCTTACAACTTTTATGTGAGCTTGCACCCACTCATCACTCCATCAGCATTTAATTAATGCTCCACTCATCTCCTTTTTTTTAAAACTCATTTCCTTCTTTCTAATAAATCTCTCCCTTCAACCACCTATTCACTCGAATACCCCCATTTCTCTTTTCTCTTTCTTTATGAAATTCATTTCTTTATATTATTTCTCTCATCACGCTCACTTTCTCTCATTAATCCCAAACAATTAATTATCTAATCCAAACCCACTTATTCTCTCTTCTCACATTAATGCTTTTCTTTTCAACTTTCTTCACTCCTCGATCAAACAAAAAAATTCTCCACAAATCAAAGCCCAAGTCTTTGGATCTATGCGATTCGAAGGCGGTAAACCAGGCACTCCAGTCTGGCGGCCAGATTTAGACCATGAAGAAGTTCGATGCCGACGCAAACAAGAAATCGGTCGCAACGACCGTAAATGTGTGAAATCTTGACATGGTGGCAGAGTTGGCTACACTGGAGTGAGTGTTGGCGGAGGTGAGGCAGATGATACAGAAGGCGAGAGAAGAGGATGAGCCAGGCAAAGTTGGCGAAGCAGATCAACAAGTTGCCTCGAGTGGTGAAGGAGTACGAGAACGACAAGGTGGTTTCGAACCACGCCATGTTAGCAAAGATGGAGAAGGTGCTCTAATACCAGTTGTTAGGTATTAGGGGTGGTAAACACAAGCACACACAATCAAACACAAAGAACAGCAAGATTTATGTGGTTCGGACAAATATCAGCCTACGTCCACGGAAAGGGTAACCAGAGTTTACTATGTTTGGAGCAGTTATAGACACACACATAAAGCCTCACAACTCTCCCAGTACACATAAACTTTCACGGCAGTACACTCCCTGAACAAGTGTCCTCGTCACACTCTGTTCAGAACACAACACAGATTACTTATGCTTCTTACACTTCCACCCGCTGCACTTTCTTACACACAATGGAATGAACATTTATATGGGAAAGAGAGGAGACAATCCATTTATTTCAGGCGGCTTCAGACGGCGCTGGATGCTGAAAAATAACTGCGCTGCAATTTAGACAGATTTTCCTTCGTTCCTACGGCTCCAGATTGTTAACTTTTGTTTCCTTTATTTATGCATTAATTTCTCCCTACATGGGTAGGACCCAACAACATAAACTCTAATCCAAGTGCAATGCCCGAGAGCGAGAAACCAAATCTCTTTAGAAGGATCTATCTTTACAATTCTAAAATCTGACTCAAAAAAGACTCAAGTAAATTTAGAAAAAGATCTTGCAAGTAATGAAAGCCACATATAGCTCATGTTTGGTTTCATTTAAAAGTTGATTTTTTTTGTCAAAAAGTCAGCCTTTAAGTTATACCGTTTGGTTTCTCTAAAAAGTCAATTAATTGTTTTTTAAGGAAAACCTTGTACACATCTCAAGTATCCTCACTTGTTTTGAGTAAAATTACTATAATATCCTAATTTTAAAAAATCAACTCTCCTCATAAAAATAAAAAAATCATGCCAATATCCAAACACTACAATTTAAAAATAAAAAATAACGGCATATTAGACATTTTAATAAAGAAAAATTTAAAAAAAATTATTATAAAAAATTATCCCAAATAATCTAATTTTTTTATTCTTATTTTTTTTAAAAAAAACTTGAACCTCTTAAAAATTTAGCTTTTTATACATGTCAAACATAACTATAATAAGTAGCGCAATCAACCAAGCATAGAACCCTTTTTTTCGGTAATTCTCACAAGTTTTCAGTTAAAAATAAAAATTTTCCATCAACCAAGCATAGAACTTCACCAAATGTGCTACAATTGAGAAGATTTGTGCTGCTAATATTTGGTTGGTGCAAAGGGATCAAAGGTTAATTTGAAAGATAATAAATCACTAATTTGGAGGGTAATAACGGAATTTTTGAAAGGACGAAAACATGCCAGCCTTGAGCAAACTGCCTTTTTATATATATGGATTGACATACTATACTTTATTATTCTTATTTTTCTTTTTGTCATCTTAAATAACAAATTATTCATGAAATAAACATTATTAACTAATAAAGTTTATGATTTCAATAACATAAAAATATGTGAAAATAAAGTTTTTAGAAAATAATATTAAATTTATTTATATTTTACTTTACAAATTATAAAACTTTTAATGAAAAAATAATTTTTTTATCTATGACAGTTGATGACCATTGAACACTTGTGCTCCTTTCATTTTTAAAATCATGACTGTCACATCATTCTGACACTAATTTATGTATAAAAATTTTGTTTGCATACCATGCAAGGCAATATTATCACATTTTCGGTGCGACCATTTGCCTCTAATTAAACCCCACTTTGATTGTCCAAAAAGAGTAAGGTCCTCCAATTCCCTTCACCTAAGAGGGGTTGACTCCATACTAACCTACCTCGCTTTGCTCGCTCAATTCCTTTCACTTGACCCAATTTCATCTCTTTAAGACTAAGTGCAAAACTCCATTACAAGACTCGGCCTAAGAGACCTCATTCAAGATCTCTAGAAAATTTTCTTAGAAGCTAGAGTTGAGGGTTGAACAAATTTGCTTTACATGCCCCTCCATGGGGATGGCTTTACTCTAGCAAACCTCATAAAGAGAGAGGCATTAACTTAAAAGGCAATAAATATACTAACTACTCTGAGAAATACATCACTGTAAAGCTAAAAAATACGCATAGCACGCACCCATCACTTTGTCGTGCGTCAAAAATCTCCTCCATCCAATAAGTTGAGGCTCCACATGTCCCATTGTGATAGCTATCTTTGATCTCCCTAGTCATCGATACAAGGGAGCTTATTCTCCTCTTCGAAATATTCTTCCAAATGTTATTTTTCATCTGCTAATTTCCCCAACTTAGAACTTCTCCATTATCTATCTCATTGTCTTCAAGTTATCTATGCTCTCTCCTTCTATGCCTTCTTGAACCATAAAGTGTTTACCATCTTTTCATAAGTCTTTTAATAAAAATTATAAGAATGGCGAAAAAATAATTTCTTTATATTTTAGAAATAAAACTCCTTTTCATGAAAATTGATTTGGCTATCAATTAAATCTAGTTATATTTTGATAACTCTCTTGTCAAATCAATCTTAACCTTATAATTTAAATCGAAAAGCATAGTACAATATTAAAAAACAAGGTGAGTGTTTTTGTATTCAAAATAGTTTTACAAGGAGATTGAGTGTTTTTGTTTTCAAAAATCAAAATAGGTTTTGGAAAACGTTTACAAAACTATTCAGAAGCAATAATAAGTGCTTGTTTGATTATCGATTTTAAGTTAGTTTTAAACCAATTTTTTGGCTCTTAACTTTAAGTTCAAAAAGTCAAAAAGTCTCATTTTTTAACCCTCAGTTTTTAGTCTATTTATTTTTAGGCTTTTTTGCTTTTCTCATAACAATTTCTAATTTTATCCTTCTACAAATAAAATTAAATAAATTCCAATCAAACAATCATACCACCGTACAAGCCTATTTAACAACTTGGTTAATTTATGCAAGCCTTTTTATTAGTTCGAAGTGTATAAAAATGGCCATTGTAAAAATTATTGTACATAGAAAAAAAATTTTGGTAGTTGGTGACATATTTTTATTTTAGTAATTTGATTTTTAATTTAGTAGTTTTAATTTTTCATAAAAGTTATTGGCTTTTCTTATGAGGTTGATCTTTTTTCAATTGCGGTCGCCACCGATTGCAGCTTCCGCTGTGAGAGGAAGTGTCAACGGTAGTGATCATCACCATTCGAAGCCTCTGCTGTAGGAGAGAGTGTCGCCGCTCAAAGCAAGGAAAAAGCAAAACATTGAGCACTGAAAATTTCTAGCCTCGTTTGGAAATGGATCGGACGAAAATATCTCATTTAGGACTAAAAGGCATATTAAGAAATTCAAATTGAGCATATATTAACTTTTTGAGAGATTTAAAAGTTACATATTTTTTAACCAAATAATTTTTATAACTTTTTAATTTAAAATAATTTAAAATCAAAAAACAAGTTTAAAGTCAAGTTGACAAAGGAAGTCTAAAGATGTCACACGTTTGCCCACAACGCAATAGCTCCTCACTATGCACACAGTTCAAAAGACTGCATTTGTCATCAATTTGGGGAGAAATTGTAATGGGCTGCTCCAAATTCAAAAGATTATGCCCGAAATGGCAACACGTGTCACTTATCACCCGAGAGAGCGACGTTCGAGAATCCACGTCGTTTGGTGGTTTGACACTTTGACCATTTGAGGTTATTCTTGTGCTTTGTTTGGCAATAGTGGTTTTTTATGTCATTGCTTACTTGACTTTTAGTATCTCAGTTTTTACTTTCTAAATACAATATTATATTATATAAATTATTATAATTTACTTTAAGTTACTTCAAGACATGGGATATATAAAAAAGTGACTTTAAGCCACTTTTAGTAGAAGAGAGATTTTCCTCCCATTTAATAATGCATTGAATCGGTTTAATTGGGATAATATCGAGAATGGATCTAATTTGATTATTTAAATTATTTATTTTATTTTTTTTAATGTGTAAATTATTTATAATTATAGAGATAAAAAATTAATAAAATTACTAAACCTAACCAAACACCCTTAACTAGTCATCATAAGCTAGGTGACAATGACACAAAACAAGTAACCTATTCCTACACCGAACCTAGTTATCATGGGTTTAGGAGTAATAGGACAAAATAAGGGAATTAACTCTCTCTCTCTCTCTCTCTCATATATATAAGTGATCAATCCTTTCAAGCAAAAGTATGGACTAACTTCCATCTAAACGGTTGATTTTCTCTCTCAAGTCCCAACTAACTGTCGGAAAATATTACACATAATATATGCTCGGTGGTCCAAAACATTACATGTTTATTAATTTTCAACGATTACAATAAACTGAATTTACAGAAAACAAAAATACAGAAAAATTATAGAAAAAAAATATACAAACCGAGTCTTGCAAACGCAGTTTCCTTAAGAATGATTCACTGCCTACCAAGGGTGTTGTAGGTATCTCTACCGGCGTCACTCTCCCACGATAAAACAGTTGACCCGAACGTTGGAACACCTCCAAAGATTGGCTACTCGAACGTACTTCGTCGGTCTTTCTCTCTCTTACAACTTGTAATCTCAAAATTATATCATTATATCTCACATCTTCACCATACATCTGCATAATACTAGAGAAGTTCTATATCTCTCATGGAGGGTTAGAAAAGAATTGAATAGGAAAATCAATTACCAATTGAATGGTATTGATTCTGAAATTCAATTGCCAATTGAATGGCCAATTAAATTGCCAATTGAATTCAGAAATCAATTCTTGAATAATGGCTAATTGAATTCAATATTTTCAATAATCCCTCCATAAATGAAATTGGCAGGAGTACAAACTCAGATTACAAAGTTAAGTGCAAGAGAGATAAACAACTGAAAGTCCCTGCATAAGATGGTAGCGGTTAGCCTTGAACCTTCTCTTATGAGAACCCATCGAATTTACCGACAAACAAGTGGGCGGTACCGTCTTGAACTGTATCATCTTTGCAGTAAATCGAGATAATAAGCTTCACACAATGACTTTCACAACAAAATTTTCGTTCTCACGGTTGTATTCATTTTAGCCATGAAACACTCTTCCTGGTTCTGCAAGTATTTTCTCGAGAATTTTGTCTTGTTAAATTCTCAAAGAAGCGGCCCCACTTCATACTCACATAGGTGACTTTTATTCAATGGTATTTCTCTATATCAGCCTGGCTCACCAATAAAAGTCATTAAAAGCTAATCCTTAACTTCCCAAATTACCACCGCATCATAGGAATAGGTAAGAGTTCTCAAACTCCATGGTGAATATCCTAGGTATACGCGATTAGGTTATCCCATTGAACCTAGATTTTAGGATCTCCAGTCAGGTAGGTTGGGTTTTTCTTCACGTTACCTTTTTATGCCATAGGCTTTAATCCCATTCATGTCGATGCTCAATCAACTAACTCTTTGGTTAACCCTTTGGTCAGTGGATCCACAATATTGTCATTTGACTTTACGTAGTCAATTATAATAACTCCACTTGAGAGTAGTTTTCTAATGGTATTATGTCTATGGCATATATGTCTAGACTTACCATTACACATATGGCATGTGCTCTACCTATTGCTGATTGACTATCGCAATGGATACAAATAGCTAGCACAGGTCTAGGTCATCTTGGAACATCTTCTAGAAATTGTTGTAGCCATTCAGCTTCTTCAGTTGCTTTATCTAAAGCAATGAATTCTGATTCCATCGTAGAACATGCTATACACGTCTGTTTGAAAGATTTTCAAGATACCGCTGCACCACCAAGTAGAAAGACATATCCACTTGTAGACTTTGAGTCTTTCGTGTCCGATATCCAGTTTGCATCACAGTATCCTTCAAATACTGCTGGATATCTGGTGTAGTGCAGTCCCAGATCACGAGTATATCTCAAATAGCGTAGTAACCTAACTATCGTTTTCCAGTGATCATGTCCTGAATTACTCGTATATCGGCTCAGTCTACTTATTGAATAGGCAATGTCAGGCCTTGTACAACTTATCAAGTACATTAGACTCCCGATGACCTGAGAATATTCTAATTGGAAAACACTTTTCTCCATTCTTGGATAAATAGAGACTCAGGTCCACCGGGGTCCTAGCGACTTTAGTGTCAGAATTGTTGAATTTTCTCATAATCTTGTCAACATAGTGAGTTTGAGACAACGTAAGGCCGTCCAATGTTCTGATGATCTGGACACCCAGAATCACATTAGCAAGACCTATATTCTTCATGTTAAACTTTGAATTCAGCATATCTTTAGTAGACTGGATAACCTTATTGTTACTTCCCACAATGAGCATGTCATCAACGTAGAGACAGAGGATGACATAACCTTCATTAGTGTCTTTCACATATACACATTTGTCACATTCGTTGATTCGAAACCCATGAGACAATACTACATTGTCAAACTTCTCATGCCATTATTTAGGAGCTTGCTTTAGACCGTACAACGATCTAACTAGCCTACAAACTTTTTTCTTAGATTCAAAAAAACCCTTAAGTTGTTTCATGTAGATTTTTTCATCTAAATCTCCATTTAAAAAAGCTATTTTTACATCCATTTGATGTATCGCTAGATTTCGTAAGGTCGCAATAGCGGTTATCATGCGAATTAAGGTTATCCTGAATACAAAAAAATAAGTATCAAAGTAATCTAGGCCTTCCTTTTGTCTGTATCCTTTGATAACAAGCCTAACTTTGTATTTATCTATTAATCTATCTGTTTTCATCTTCCTCTTGAAGATCCATTTGTAACCCAAAGGCTTACTACCTTGTGGTAAATTCACTAGTTTCCACATATGGTTCTGTAGTATGGAATCAATCTCGCTTTTAATCGCTTCTTTCCAAAATGGAGCCTCAAGACAGCTCACAGCTTCCTTGTACGTACGAGGCTCATTTTGTGATACCCCGTCCTCCGAGCACGTCGGGACATACATAAATATAAACAGAGGGATAAACTAGCCATACATTCATATTTACGTACGATAGTTAATACATTCTAAATGAGTTTTGAACCATCCACAATTACATAATTATTACAGTTTTATCGAGAATATTCAAAAATTTTACTAAGCATGGGATAAACTGCATATAAGAACAAAGGTAGAGATCTTGATATCTTCAGAATGCTTTAGCTGGATCTATGTGCTCTTGAAGTTCACCTTATTCTTCCAACTCTTCTTCTCTCTTGGGGATAAATTCCTCCAGAAACTCCTCACCTGTGGCACGAATGCCATGAGCCAAGGCCCAGAAGCAAAACACTCTAACCTTCTAACTAATCTCATGGCACAAAATTTACCGCAACGCATACCATAAAATACCCAGTACAGTTTATAGTCAAGGAGGCAGATAAATTTATGACATGGTAGGAGATAAGTCAATAAACATGCGTGTATGAAATGCAGATGCCCAACCTAAAATGTACCTAGAAAAGAACAGGAATTTCACGCTGGGAATCACCAGAATAGACTTTCACATTATACAAAGTACCAAGATGAGGGATTTAGGACCGCAATAATTGAGTTCTCTCCGAATTACCACCGCAGTGGGATTAGGTCCGCCGAATTAGGCTCTCTCTGAATTACCCTTCAAAACATCATGACAATGGGATTTAGGTCCACCATAATTGAGCTCTCTCCGAATTACCACCACAGTGGGATTAGGTCCGCCGAATTAAGCTCTCTCCGAATTACCCTTCAAAACATCGTGACAATGGGATTTAGGTCCGCCATAATTGAACTCTCTCCGAATTACTACCACAGTGGGATTAGGTCCGCCGAATTAGGCTCTCTCTGAATTATCCAAAAATCCAAACTATCAAAACCAGAATGCTAGCGACGAACCCATGTTGCCCAATAATATCCATAAACTATTTCAAACACCGGGGACACGCCCACTCAGTGTGTAACACCGGGGACACGCCCAGGGTATAAAAACCAATTTTGTAACACTGGGGACACGCCCACTCGGTGTGTAAAAACCAAAATATTTTTAAAAAATGGCAATCAAGGACGCCCTACACTAAGAATCAACACAGTCCATCCCAACAACGGTTTACACAGATGGACTCCAACATGCCAGGATGCAAATGACAATGCTCATAATGTGTATCATCGATATCAAGTGCAATAATTTATAGCATGACAACAACATGGCAAGATTAATAGTACAACGCGCAAAGCATAAGGTACAATCATGTGAAGAATAAGCTACAATTTTCAAGATATGATAGCATGAGCCCTCAATCATCATACATTCACTTAAAATACTAATCAACTAATTCAATTCAATCATCATACAGAAACTCGGGTCTCATGGCAAAGGTACTCAATCAAACACCTAACAAATTTTAAGGCTAAAACCAAATATTAAATTAAAAGGGGCGACAAAGTTTTGGGGTATCTAGACTTGGAAGTAAGCTGTGATTTTTATACACCATTTAGATAAAAATATATCCTACAAGTCTCATGTTTATCACTAAGGCCAAAACCTAAGACAAAGGGGTGAACATTTCATTCTAAGCAAAAATGGTTCAATATTTACTCCAGATATTTACCAAAAACTAGCTTATGTTGTTCTTGGTTTTGGAGGATCAAATGAAATCCAAATTAGCCCCTTTTTTAGTATGTTCTATACTAACAAGTTTCCTACAAGTTTTAGGTTTTGAGCTAAGGGTGGTTGTTTGAAACAAGTTAGACTTTTTGGCCATTTTAAAAAGTGGGTTCTGTCAGCCGCCAAAACTCAGCAGAGCCGGTTTTGGTCAGAGGGTTTAAAACTTTTTTGGGGTCTCATCCCAAGGATTTAAGGTCTCATCTTTGGGCAGTAAATACTTCAATATATTATCTACAAAGTTCATGTAGACCACTTTTGTAATAGGTCACTCAAAATAGGGGTTTCTGGGGCATATAAGAATACGTGACAGAATGTTTCTTGGGGGCTGAATTTCGACAGATACTTTAAAAGGGGTTTTGACGTGTCAAACCTCAATATTTTGTTCTGATTTTTGGTGGGTAGATGGGTATACATGTCGGCTACAACTTTCACGTTTTGACCAAGGTTCGGATCTCAGTTTAAAATAGGATTTCCAAGTCAGTAATGTTGACAATTCAGAATTTGACACACTTTGGTAAAATTGCAATATCTCAAGTTCTGGTTGTTCAAATGAGTTGAAACTAATTTTGGATGAAACATAACACACAAATCTAACTCTGGACACAAAAATCATGCTTAGATCAAGTTTCTACATTGTGATATGGTATTTCAAATCTTAGGGCAGAAACATCACAGTCCTTAAAAATCAAACCTCTTAGGGTTTAGGTCTTCTACTCATGCCATGTCAAGTTTTGGTTCCATTTCTTTGTATGCTTGTATTTTAAACTTAAACATCAAGACTGCAGCACACTTAGATGTCATAAATATCAAAGATAACAATATACAATAATATCTCATAACATTCACAAACATAATAGCCCCCAGGTTTCCAACTACAATGCCTTTTCGGTTTGATTTCGGTTCTTGATTTTTGAGGGGCTTAAGGGGTGTGTTGGGGGGATGTTTTGAGGGATATTAGATACAAGGTTTAGAGGTTTTACTTACTTGCTTTGAGAGATCAAAGAATGGTGGAGGATGAGTTTGGACTTAGCTTTCGAAATTCGCCTCGGTTTCTTCCTTCTTCTTCCTTCTTCTTCCTCAAACTATCCCAAACCCTCAAGAACAAAGTGTTCTGCTTTGTCCCCCTCTTATGCACGAAAATATCACTTAGAAAAGAGGTTGTTTGTCTCTCTTTATATAGACAAAGCAAGGGAACACATGGGGGACAAAAGTACACAATGAAGCTTCCTTTTCTTCACTTCATTTAATGTGAGTTGAATTTGATTTGAGTTCATTTAATTCTTGGAGGCTAGAAATCATATTTGGTGAAGCTAAAAGTAGCAAGGTGGCTGTTTGGGGGGACAAAATCTGATCCCCCATCAATCAAGGGGTTTGTCTTGAGTTGCGTACCATATTGTGTAAGAAAATGCATTAAAAGTTAATTTGATATATATTTTTGGTGTTTTTTTCTACTGAGACTTATTATTTTTATGTGTTTATGAGAAATATAGTATTTTCATATATAATCATAGTTTCCATAGCAATTGATTAAACAAATATAGTCTTTTAAGTCAATTTAAGTTATTTTGATGACATAGGACTTTTTGACTTATTTTGTTGTGTATGAACTTCAATAATAATTTGTTTGCTTTTGTTGACTTATAACACTACATTTTTAGATATATTACTTGTCTAACAAGTTTGAGATCATCATAATGCTTCATTTAATGTATTTCTCATCATTTAAAGTTAAAAAGAAGAAGAAAAAAAAGTCACTTTTTGGCACATCCCCAAGGTGGTCGGCCACTAAGGGGTATTTTTGGCATTTTTGAAATTATTTTGTCTTTTACTACTTAATTGTGCTTAAATCTTTGATTTATGGGATCCATATGTCGAAATTTGATATTTTAAGGCTTTTTACTGTACTAGGGGCAAAACGGTCATTTTACCCTATTTGTGAGAATTTTTTATTTTTAATTTATTATTTCATGATATTTACTTCATTTAGAATGTTAGAAGACTCTCCGGGTGCTAGGGTTTTATTGCCTATGTTTTGGACTTTTTTTTTTTTTAGGGTTTCTGGGCCAAACTTAGGGTTTTCGATTTGAGTAAGGGTTCTGAACTCTACTTTCGTGTTCTATAGTCTTGTGGACTATTCGTCACTAATATTAGGATTTGGGCTGGGTCTTTACACGGGTCGTTATCAACTATGTTGTTACAACTAGGGTTTGTAGCAGGTCGTTACACATTTTCTAACAAGTAGGTTATGAAATCCAGACCAAAAGAGGTTGATTTCTTAGCCCGTTTGCTTCGTCTTGACTCTATATCAACTTTCTTTTTTTGGTCTCTACTGCTATCATTAGCTAGATGCAAAGTTTATTTTACTGAACTGGACTCTTTAATGGATCTATATGGAAATATGTGTTCAAAGAACGACACATTTCTAGATTTTATGACTGTATTCTTGTGAATATCTGGTATTGTAGATTTATACATAAGAAATCGATAAGCACTGCTGTTTTGAGCATAACCTATGAAAACACAATCAACGATTTTTAGACCTATCTTCTCCTTCTTAGAATGAGGTATAGCCACTTTCGTAAGACACCCCCATGTTCTTAAGTAATTATAGGTAGGCCTCCTATCCTTAAACGCCTCACAAGGGGTTTTGTTATTCTTCTTGCAAGGTACTAAATGCAGGATGTGATTAGCGGTGAGAACCGCTTCACCCCACATGTTCTGAGGTAACCCAGAACTCACCAACTTAGCATTCATCATATCCTTCAAAGTACGATTTTTGCATTATGCAATTCCATTCTATTGAGGTGAGTAAGGTGCAGTGGTTTGGTAGATAATTCCGTGCTCAGCACAGTATCCACCAAATGGTGATTCATATTCACCACCACGGTCACTTCTCAACACCTTAATCTTTTTGCTAAGTTGGTTTTCAACTTCATTCTTGTACAAAATGAATTTGTCCAAAGCTTTATCCTTACTCTTTAGCAAGTATATATAGCAATACTTTGTACTATCATCAATAAACGTGATAAAGTACTTATTAGCACTGGGAGTTTGAACATATTTTAGATCACACACTTAGTGTGAATTAAGCCCAGTGGTTCGGTGCTTCTTTTAACCGAGTAAAATGAAGACCTAGTTAACTTAGCCTCCACACAAGTTTCACACTTGTGAGTTTTATCAATATCAAAATAAGATGTGCTTCAAGTTAATTAATCTACGCATAAAATCATAATTAACATAACCAAGTCTACCATGCCACAAAATAGAAGACTCAAGCACATAAGTAATAGAGGATTTCATTTTATTAGCAGTAGAAATGACGGTTATTACATTCATTTTGAATAGACCATTGGTCACATATCCTTTCCCCACATACATCCCAACCTTAGATAGAGTAAATCTGTCTGCCTCAAAGACCATCCGAAACCCGTGCTTGCTCAACAGAGACTTAGATATCAGATTCTTTCAAATATCTGGCACATAGAGCACATTATTCAGTGTCAGCTCTTTTTTGGATGTCATCTTAAGGATCACCTGGCCTTGCCCCAACACATCTGAGGTAGCTGAATTTCTCATATACAGCTTCTAACCATGGACCCCCATCTCAAGGATGTTAAACATTTGTCTGTCACAGCAGACGTGGCGAGTGGCCCCTGTATCTATCTACCATTCTTGTGGATTTGAGCCTATCATGTTCACCTCAGAGACCATGGCCGAGAGATCAATATTGGAGACATCCTTGATTGCCTCTGCCATATGAGCTTAAGCTTGGAGATTCTTTCGCTTCTTGTACTCTGAAGCATGATGCCCAAACTTATCACAATTAAAGCATTTCACTTGAAATTTCTCCTTCTGCTTTTTGGCAATATGACCTTTTGGTCCTAGTTTGACATTTTTACCTTTCTTGTCAAACCTTGTGTTGGCATGCCTGTCATGAATACTCTTCTTTGCTCCTGAAGAGTTGCCAACTTCCATCACATTGGCCATGTTGGAGTTGGACTTGACACTCTTGCTCCTTGCTCGATTCTCTTCCTCAACATTAAGCTTGAAGAATAGAACCTCCAGAGTCATGTCCTTATTCTTGAACATTAGATAGTTCTTGAATTCCTTCCATGTTTTAGGAAGCTTGTGGATGACTGCAGCCACTAGGAATGCTTCACTCAGTAACATCCCTTTTGCTTTGATCTCATTCATCAGAATTTGAAGCTCTTAAACTTGAACCGTCACAGGTTTTGAGTCCTTCATCACATAATCAAGGAACCGGCCCACTATGAACTTCTTAGACCCGACACCTTCAATTTTATACTTTCGATCTATGGACTCCAATAGTTTCTTAGTAGTTTTTGCCTCATTGAACACATAATACAATGACTTATCTAGAGCATTCAGAATATAATTTTTGCACAGATAATCGGCATTCTTCTAATTATCAACTGCCATTAACTTCTAATTATCAACTGCCATTATTCTTCTAATTCTTCCACTTAACCGATGTCGCCTACTCTAACTCAGGTACTCGGGTGATGGCACTAACTACTCATTCCACTGGTGACTTGAATATGAACTATGACGAGAGTTAAGTATTTGAATTATAGATTCCTTGACCTGAACCAACCAATAAAATAGAAGCAAGTTGAAAGGCCCAAAAGGTTCGCCCACTCGAGCTACTCCAGTAACCCGAGTTACTCGAGTGGTCTAATTTTATCCCATCAGTCAATCGGACATATAACTCCGGGTTACTCAAGTTACAAGAAGACCCAGACTTGATCTACTCGAATTACTGGGGATCCGAACTGCTGGGACCCCATATAACTCGGCCAACTAATATTGTTTTTCATCGTGCAGAGGCAGAAGACATTCCATAGCACAGACTATGAGGCGAAACCCTGACTACGACAGTTGCTCTGACTACTTGCCATGGCACAGACCATGAAGACAGCACATACTGTATTATTACCACAACACGGGTCGTGAAGACAGCATAGACTGTAACGTAGCTCTGACTACCTAATCATGATGACATAGCACCGACTATGTGGCTCAGCACTGACTGAACAACCAAGATAAAACACAGACTGTGATTATAGATTCCTCTAAGAATCGAAAGACTGTTCTAGAGACAATAAAAACAGTGGCAGTACAATCGTGCACGGGACGTTGGAAGACATGTGATTTGGTGGCTAAGGAAAGAATTTGTCGAACTAAGGGACCCTCCCACTCGAGTCACTCGACCCGAGTGGGTCGAGTACTGGACCTGAGTGCGTCAAATACCCACAAGGCACCTGTTACCCGACCTAGTTGCGTTAGAGTAGAACACTACTTGGTTGATTATTGGATAGAATCTCTTGATTCCCCGATATCGCCTCTCATGATCCGATTCGATCTCTTAGAAGAGTCCTATTCGAACTCCAACATAGCTCCTCTGAGTGCTATAAATATGAGGGATAGTCATGCTTTCAGATCAATCGAATTTGGAAAGCCAAAACGCTGTTCATACTGCCAGTACTACATACTTAATTAGCATTCTCCTTCACCCTACCTTATCTCTCTCCGTTCTGTATTTCTGATCACTTCGCATATTTCATCTCTCTAGTTATTTCTTGTTTATTCATTATTAAAGAACCCTACATTATTTGGCGATTCCACTGGAAAAGGTGAATTTGTGAATGGTCAGTACTTGGAATGGACTACACATGACGCCAAAAATAGCCATGCCAGGCGGACATTCACCCAGAGCGTAACAGTAGGATCGGATCAGTAATCATAATGATCTATTTTTAGATGCATTGCAAACCATCCAGGACGGCCAGACTAGTATTCTCAACGCAATAGCCGGCCTGACCAATTCCCTCTTAGCTGTAGTAGCCAATGCCGATCGAGGAGATGACCCAGCCGAGAAGATACTAACAAATGCACCTACAAACCAGCAGATGACTCTGTAGGGTCAACATTCGCCCACAAAGAAATTCAGGGCCCATGCTCAAGCGACTCCAGTGACGATGCAGGGATCGACCAACCCGACTCCTTTAGTGCTTGGAACCCAAGCTCACTTTGCAACGATCACCAATGTCCAAGCAACGTTTCAACTGTAAAGAACAAAGAGACAATTGGCATCCTTACCGAATCTGAATATCCATCCACCCTACCCGCTGGTTCTTTTAAGCGTGCCCTACCCTGAAGAGTACATGCACCACCGCAACAGGGGGCACAAGAGGTGTAGGAGCAGTATTGACTCACCAGGAGTTTAACAGGGGACTCGAGTTGGAGACTCAAGCCTAGTAGTGAAAGAAGGAAGCATGAGTTGGCTACTCTCTTGGGTCTGTACCAGAGCTAACTTGGAAAAGATTGGCATTCTTCCATTGTCACTCACCTACATCCGGGCCAGAGAACGGTACCCATAGCCGAGCTGGCCCGGTTCACACTGATCGAAAGGGAGCTCTACCACCAGACAACAGGAGGACTACTGGCACGATGCGTACAAAAGACAAGGCCAAACTGAAGCTGCACTAGATACACGAGCAAACCTGCGGAGAAGTTGACGTAAGTTTGTACCGGACAATTCAGAGACAAGGATATTATTGGCAAGAGACGCTGCTCGATTGCAAGGGGAATGTGCACGCTGTCAAGCCACAACTATTGGGCAAGAGTGCTGGCTCAATGAAGTATCGAGCGATTAGAGTGTTCTGTACCTAGAATATCTACAGAGAGGAACACTCCCGCTAGACCCAATGATCGCAGCCCGGGTGAAGGAACAAGCGGCAAGGTATTTCGTTAAGCAGGGGCAACTATTCCGAACAAGCGTGGAAGGAGACCCGCTATGATGCATATCTTCAGGAGACAAAGGAGTTGGTGTGGGCACCACATCAAGTGAAACACCAGGGGGAACGCGATTACACGAGCAATTACTTCACTTGGGCTACTAAGGAAGAAAATGCAAAGAAGCATGTCAGGAGGTGTCAAGCTTTTAAAAAACACAGTGACATGATACATGCCCCGGCAGTAGACTTACACAGTTTGAGACCCCGTGATATCCGTGGATCTTAGTTGCTACAGAGGCGTTTACTAAATGGTTTGAAGTGATATCAATGAAGAGGGCAGTGGCAGATGTGGTTGCC
The DNA here is from genome assembly GCA_032360265.1 of Heliamphora ciliata. NCBI lineage: Eukaryota > Viridiplantae > Streptophyta > Magnoliopsida > Ericales > Sarraceniaceae > Heliamphora > Heliamphora ciliata. Next base: position 18,637 of record JAUMHN010188507.1, read on the forward strand.
AATTTTATCAAAGAACACATCATATGCAGGTTTAGGATACCCCAAGGGGAACGGACAAGCCGAAGCAACAAACAAAACATTGATCAGTATTCTAAGTAAGGGAGTTTAAGAAAAACGAAATGTGCTACTCATCCAGCGTAAAAAAAAAATTGTTCATATAAGATCTCACAAGGCTTTGTCGTCCAGGCGTACTGACAAAGAGCTAGGGTCATCGGGAGGCACTCGAATCATCGGCGCTTCCAATTCTTATTGAGCGAGGACAAGCTCAGACTCGGCAGCTGCCAAAGCAAGCTTGGCGTCTGTCACCCGTTGAGTCGCTGAGTTCACCAAATGTTCCTTTTCACGCAACCGAGCCAAAGCTTCTGAACGTCGAAGTGAGGAGCAGGCTGACTCAAGTCTGGCACGCAGCCAAGAGAGATCCAATTTCGTAAGCTCCAGATCGTCAAAAGTACTAAAAGCCGCATCCAATGTAGAATGGTCCAACTCCCCTACTGGGAAATCGGATAGCTGCCGGACTAACGACCCTAGCATGTGGAGAGTAAAACTCGATATCGCAGGGTTCCTTAAACAGAAGTTGGCGAAAGATGAAGGGTAACGAGTGTGGATAGCCTCTAGAACCTGGAGGTCTGGCGAATAAATCTTATGACCAAGAAAAAGTGCTAGGACCTTGTCAGCTTGGTTGGGGCCCTCTAAAGGATCCTGCGCGGGTAATAGAACAGCCCTAACATTGACCCCCACACTCGACCTGGGCTTCACGGGTGCAGCAACAGTATCTTCTCCAAAGTCGAGCTCCTTCGGTTCAGAGTGCCTCACAGAGTGTCCATTGGCATAAGATTCCTCCGCCTCAGGAAGCTGGAAATTGAGTAGAGAATCAGTGTGCGCAGGAGCATTCATCCGAGCGGCCTCCCCTATTCTACCTCGGTACCGAGCTGGGTCAAATTTACGATAGCCTCATCTGCTGAGGTATCAAAACCAGAGCAACGAAGAGGAGGAACTTCTTCGGTACCTGACTTAGAAGGGGCAGAGCTGTCCTCAGTAGAGTTAGCAGAGTTGACCTACTCCTCGGCCGCTTCAAGGGGCGAGCTAACCAAGGGCCTCCGCCGAGGAGCAGACAAGCGAGCGATGGAAACGTCGTCGTCGGACGCGTCCTCTGAGTCTGGCAAGCCAAGGGAAAGAGATTGATGTGGCGAAGCAGGAGGAAAGTCTTAAAGAAAAAAAGGAAGGAGCTCGTGAGCATGTACTCATGAAGGAGCGAAAGCACGGAAAACATACCCGGCGTAAACGTTTCAGATGGTGTAGGGAACCAATGAGGGACCTCCCTCCTCGGGGTGAGGTCCCGTGTAGGCAGTATCTACCCCGAGGTTCTCAGCTTGGTGAGTAGCTTGAACTATGGATCGAGTCACTCGGCGTTCACTAATCCTCAGCGGCTGGGCGACGGTGATGCCAGGAGGAGCGACGCCGCGTTCCGCGACCAAAATAACATACCAGCTGCGGGTACCCCTCGAGCTCCTTTTCGTAGGGAGGCGACATGAGGTGATAACCTTTAACAAAGGTACGGCGACGGAAACCATAGGCTCGGTCACAAGGAAATGAGCAAAAGAATCTAGATTATTACGCCAATAAGCAATGTGGTTAGATGTGGGACGACTAACTCAACCACGAGAGGGCAGCTCGATTGAAGAGACAGGAAAGGGTAAAACCAGATTCCCACTGAGAAAGGGCTTGAAACTTTCCAGAAAAGGAGTAGTCCTCAAAGGGTGAGAGGGCACCCCTTGGTCGAAACCAAATTGCCGAGCCACTCGGTCAGGACGATAAAAGGTTGAACCCACACTGTCTTCCGTAATAAAGGGTATGCAACCTAGAAAGAGAATTGAAATTACGGTCAGATGAATACTCTGAATGGTAGTGGCTGTCTCGAGGTCGAGAACCTCTGGAGAATCGAAGTAAATATTGGGTACTGTTACCCCACGGTGAATGGCGGTGTAAGGACGAGCCCTAAAAAAGTCAGAACTGTGGAAGAAGGATACAATGTTCTTGGAGGTACTCAGGCAATCCCATCGGAGTATAAGAGCGCTAGTGCATGCTATCTCTTCTTTAATAATGTGGCCGTCGGAGCCCACCCTGCGAACCTTATTCTTTAAAGGGAGACTTCGGGGCTGAGGCGCGAAATTTGCAAAACGTTCGTAGAGCACTACCTGTAAAAAGGAGGTGGCGACAAAAGTAGCGACATCGTATCGACCCATGGAACTCTCCATCTCCATCTTCACAAGATCGAGCCAACGATATAACGTGCCGAGGAAGAGTGGGACAAGAGGTATTTCGTCGCCTTGGGTTAATCAAACTGCCAAAGGAAACACAACGGGACTTACACTATTGGTAGGGGCCCCGAAAATGACATAAGTAGTCAGAAACAAGGAGATAAAAGCAGAAAGAAATAGCTCTCCCCTATAGTGGTCACCAGGAAACTCCACTCGATCGCCTTCTATGTCCTTCAGCTGCACATCCTTGAAGAAAAGGCGTATCCATGTGGCGTAAGTGGATTTGGTGTTAGGGCGCCGAGTGGAAAGGGCGACCCCGTTGTCATCAAAGAAACTCCCGTAATTGCCCGAATGGGTGAGACACGAACGTAACTCAGCCACCATGGCAGTATCAGCCTCCGACAGATGATCTGGGTAAAAGGCAGTTCGACCACGAACGGGGAGGTGCAGTAAAATGTAGGCGTCCTCGAGCGTGGGTGACCACTTGTTAGAGTCGCGCAGCGAAAAAAGTTCGAAGAACGACGTCGTGATCGTAAAAAACGATGTTGTGCGATTTTCATGAAAAACAATAAGATAATCTGATATTTTTTGATTAAATATACCTTCAAGAAACTTGAACAAGTTTCTTTGATGCCGAACAATGATCCGAGACGACCCAACGATCTT
>JAUMHN010188612.1:0-21558 GCA_032360265.1 Heliamphora ciliata
CCAATTAAATTTAATTACTGACAATTTAATTTAATCGGCATCTTGAAATTTCTTAAGCCCTTTCGCTTAACTTATTTGACCGCCGGATAATCAAATCCACCTGTACGATTAGTCCGGTCAAAACTTATAAGCTTCCTTAAGGGGGTATCGTCAATCCCGAACAATCGAGACGTAGATTTCATCAATAATTAATATTCACCATATAATTAATACCGCTATCCAACTCACTCAGACTATAGACCCATATAAGATCGCACCCTCTAATGAATCAAAATAACGAATATTAAATATACGTAAATAATAATTATTTTACGATTAAGAGTATAAGCACTCATAATAATCTTGGGGTGTGAATTAATTTATATAGTAAGTATAAAATTAATTACCCCAATGTGGTTCTATTCAATACACACAAAGTGTACTAGCACAGCGAGTCGGAACAATAAACGACGCTATTATCTGTTCTCCATAACTATGATAGGCCTACTAAAACTCTATACTACAGTCGTACCGATGGTTTGTCCAATTCTATCTAAACTGTGAACAACAACTTATATTCTGCAAGAACCTATAATTTGGTCTTCTATGTGTAAGCCATACTCTACACACCAGATTAAATATTATACATAATAAAGGACATCCATGCATAACATTAAAAAAATTGATATTACATACATTGCTCATTAAGATTCTCGTAAAATAAAAAATTAATTTTATTAAAATAAAATTAAATACTAAAACTAAATAAAATCTATGATTTTTAGTATACAACCCTTACAAAGAGAACGTGAGACGGGTTGGGATTTTGATAAGCATCATTTTTAGGAATTATTAGAGTACGGCAGTTGTTCGGCCTTCCATCACCATTCTAAAGTAATTTAGGATAGTTACTGTAATGCCTTACTTATATTCCTGAGGAACAAAGAAGTTTTCTATGATTTATGAGTCTTCTACTTGTGATGAAATTAATGCAATGTATTCATTACCTTTTTTGTTAAGCATGATGGACAATCTTTTTGATACTTTAATGTGTGTTCTTAAAGTAATTATTTTTCTTTTCTTTCTTCCTGTTCATTATAATGCTAAGTGCGCCCTCATATAACCTTTGTGGTTACAGATAATAGGAATGGCTAGAGGTTGGTCCACCACAGGTGTCGTTTAAATTCAAAGCAGAAGTCGGATTTCATTTTTATCGTGTATCTTTTGTATGGTTGATACCTATGAAGCAGCAATATTGAGTACTATAGACTTTTGTTTTAAAGGATGTGTTGGTTTTAAAGCAGAACAATATGAAAATTTTTGTTTTCTTAAACAGTTTTACGCGTCATCTTTTCTTGAGATCATTGAGTCGTGGCGGGATCATACCCCACTACATAGGTCAAGTACCTTGCGAGAGCGGGGGGTAACATCTTGGTATCAGAGCTCTAGGTTGCAGGTTCTGTAGACCTGTTAGAGTGTGGTCTGTAGTGGACCGTAGGTTAAGTGTGTCGTCTCACGGTTTGTCAAGTAGAGTGGTTTAGGCCTGGGGTTGTCATGCCTTTACCTTCGGGCATTTGACTAACTGGCTTTGAGGTCCATTTGGGAAATGCATTCTGCAGGCGTAGGGTCATAATTGAAAGTCTAAGTAAGTCATCAGATTACGGGAGATGGCCCTTGTATTGTTAAACCTTCCGTTAGACAGTATGTTCTTATCTTTATGTCTATAAGTTGGACTCCTATGTCGAGTCCTAATTCATATCTTTCTTACAATAGGAAGAAGCATGAAAAATTCATACGGAGCATCATTCAACCCGAATCAAAATAATGAGGCATAGCAAGAAGAATCTCCCCAAATGGGATTGGTGGAACCTAACCCAACTGCTAGGATGTTAGAGGCAATTGCAAGGCTGACAGAACAGAATGCGAAGTGGATCACAATGCAATCTGAGAGGAACAATAACTCCTTAATCAAGCAGTACAAGGATCTGGGTGTAAAGGAATTCATGGGAACCCTTAGTCCCATAGAAGCAAAAAATTGGTTGAAGGATGCAATGCATATTCTGGATAGGCTAGGGGTAGATGCAAACAATAGGATTGACCTCATATCTTTTATGTTTAGGGGAGAAGCGTACCACTGGTGGGAAGCCACAGAGCGGTTGTTGAAAATACTGATGTGAGGAGTTGAACCTTCCACACCCCAAAAAATTACATCGGATCGTTTCGTGAAAGTGTTCGACGAATAATACAAGCCCATAATCTATAAGTACGAGGAGCAAGAATTCATTGATCTTGTATAAGGGAAGATATGTGTGATGAAGTACCAAATGAGGTTCACGGCGTTGTTGCGATATGCATCTCAACTTATACCCGATGAAGAATCAAGGTGTAAAAGATTTCAGAAGGGTTTGGACTTCTCAATTAGAACCAGATTGACGGTCCTTGAGTTGGGTAACTATACTAATTTGGTCAATAAGGCAAGGATGATTGAGAAGGAGGTTAAGGAGAGTAAGAAAAGGCGAGAAGAATCTAAGAGGCGTAAGTTCGGAAGAGCCTCCGTATACAAGATGAAGGGATATGATTTTAAGAGTAATGCCCCAAAGCCGCCAGTGTTTCAAAGCCATAGCTTCTAATCGACAGCAAAGAATTCTAAATTCAAGGGAAATCAATCGAATAGGGGAGCGTCTGATCGTATGGAGGAAGAAAACACGTACACTTGCTTCAGGTGTGGGGCCGCGGATCACATGATTACAGATTGTCCAAAAGTTAGTCAGGGGAAAAACAAGTATACTTGCTTCATGTGTGGGGCCTCTAATCATGCGGTTCAAGATTGTCTGAAAGCCAGTTAGCGGATAATTTCTTACTACTACCGTGAACCAGGACACATAGCCTCACATTGCCGATGCTTGAGAATGCCAACACCATTGTCAATTGGAAGCAAAAGGATGAAGGGTGAAAGATTAAATGAGAGAGTGCAAGACAAAGGTAAGGGATCAATGGAACAATCGAGGGTCCCAAAGTGAATAACTACTACCACACGAAGAGATATACCAGCTACGCCTGACATAGGAATGGGTACTCTTATCACTTTTTATAGAAATATGCTGTTTCTAGTAGATTCTGGAATGACGGGTTCTTTCGTAACACTCTTTTATAATGTAAGTAAATACTACAACAATGGGACCTCTTGATTGTGTAATATCGATCGTTACACCGATAGGAGAGGGAGTATTAGAGAAATGTGTGTTTAGAAAACTAATTGTTAAAAAGGTGAGATAAAGATATCCTTGTTATTCTGATACCATTGAGTATAATAGGTTTTGACATAATACTTGGGATGGTTTGTGTGAGACCCTGCACTACTTTGTTTTTGATATATATAAATGTTGACGTGTTTTCCTTCATGTTATGTATATCACCGAAGCATGGTTTATGTTTTGGCGTTGTAGAACAGCATGTAGATCTGTTTTACGCTTTCTCGGACCTTGTTTAGGCTTTGTTAGCCCTAGAATGCAAAATCAAGACCAAAAACCAGTAGGCTCAAACCCTGGAGTTCGATTGACTAGACGGCTATGTTCGGTCGACTAAACTATTTTTCTTGAGTTCGGTCAACTGAACCAGGGGGTTCGGTCGACTGAACTGCGGCGGTTCACATTTTTCGAGGAGCCTCAGTCGACTGAAGTGGCCTCTTCAGTCGACTGAACTGCCTTTTTACTGAACCTATATGTATTCCAGGGGCTGGAATGTTTGGAGAAAGCTTATTTATTCCATTCTCTCTACATATGTGACCCGCCCTAGCCTAGTTTTCGACGATCAGCTTGTGGATCCTTTCTATCTACGCTGTTAGCTTCGCGCTCATCCGGTCAGCTTCTCGTTCCGACGAGGTTCAATTTTTGAGGCTTTGGGTTTCAACCCAACGAGGTAGGATTCTAGACCTACTGCTATTATGAGGGTGTTATATGTAATTATATGTGTTTTCACCTGGTAGAAAATGCATCAAATGTCATATTTTCTGTTTAAGCCTTGTTTTTCTGATAGAAAGCATGTTGTTCGCTTTTCTTGGCTTGTAGTATTGTATGACATGTGGTAGTGTGGTTGTCAAAGGGTTTTCTTGAAAACGGTGGAAAATGATGGTTTTTGGCAGAAATCTCAACATTTTATATTTTGGAGGTTTGGAGCTCGCCTTCGGGGTTGAGTCTCAAGTTTTGAAACGTTTTGTTGAAAATGAGAAAAAATATTTTGAAAATGTTTGTTGATCTCCATGTTGATAGATGGATTTGTATATACATGTATAATGTATATTTGTGAAATGTTTTTCGTAGTTAAGCTACGGTTCGATTTTTAGAAGATTATCTAGATGTGCCAGGATGACGGGTATTTGGCATGAGTTGCCCTCGGTGTAAGTTCGGAAATGTGCGCAGCGTAGGTGTCTGTACCGCCGGGTTAGTCCCCGTAAATTGAGTTGGGTGATCTTTACCCTCGGGTTGTCATCCGTAAATTGAGTGGTTACGTTATGGTGCTCCGTATAGAACTTGTGTGTATCTAACCGGTCCCATTATGTATGGGGATTAGATACTGGACAGGGGTCTATCGTTTTACCTCTGTCATGTGATGGAGTTGGTACATAGGATCATATTCTTCTTATTTCATGATGGTACATTCCGTCAGGGAACAATGTTTTGATTACTGTTTTTCCTTAACTATGGTGGTTTATTTGCACTATTTGCAACCCATAGTTTGAAGGATGAAAACATGGGTTTTATGTTAATGAAAACCATTTTGGGAGACTGATGTAGTCTGATGGGAAAACTTGTGGGTTTTAGATGAAAAACGTTTTGGGTTGGTGGTTGAGTTCGCTCCCACTCTATATGATTGCATATTTCCTGCTTTACAGCTTTATTGTCTATTTCTATTGGGCTTCGGCTCACCGGTGGGATTTTTTGTATAAAACCTTTTTCAGGTGATGGTGTGGATGATGATCTTGAGTAGATCTAGTGATGCCCGTGATGACGGATGATGGAAGGCTGTAGTAGTTTTTCTTTTTGGTTTGCCTATTCCTAAAGGCAAGTTTTGTACGCCATAAGGCAATATACTATATGCATGTTGGAACTGTATGCCTTGTTTATGAGAGATATCTTTTGCTGGGTTTTCCAGTGGTTTCAACAGGCGGATTTCAATGTATGAAAAACTATATTTTCATAAAATTGGTATTTGATGGATTTTCACGTGACCTTGGGTTTTGGGGCATGACAGTTTGATTTATATTATATCACGCATCGTTAGATTGCTTTGATAAGTAAGACATCTTCAAAATACCCAGGGAGAAAATTTGTGTTCCAAGAGGGGAGTTGGAGTAGGTTTCATTTCGTGAGAGAGAGAGACTCTAATACCTCTGATTTTACACATCTCAAACATCTCTCCCACCATTCTCAAACACAAATCCAAGATCAAGAATCAAAACTCAAAAATAAAGGCGCTATGGTGAGATTTTTGGGACTGTTTGGTATCAGTGTTGAGTTTTTAAGTTGGCATGAGTTTTTCCATGGGTTTCATGACTTCTATAGGATCTGGAGCTTTGATATAGTAGAGCACAACTCATGCGTGGAAAGAGAATAGATCAAATCTTGACACTCCGCATGCTCGTGGTTGAACACACAATGGCTTGAGATTTCTGACTTTTAGACTTTCTATCCGGAATTTAAAAATATCATAACTAAAGATAGAAAAATGATCTAAGTGCGTTCTTTGTTTCCAGATTTAGATCTTTAAGTTATCTTTCATAAATAATCTTTTTGAACTTTTTTGAGTGACTAGAACTCAAGATCCAACATTTTTACTAAAGTGTGTCGGTTTCAGACCAATAGGTTTTGCAGACCTCAAAACCCTATTTTAAATCATGATTCGAGCTTAGGTCAAAACATGAAAGTTGTTTATACCACGTATATCTAGCTACCCACAAACAATGAGCCTAAAATATAGATATTGGATAGGTCAAAATGCTTCTAAAAGTCAATATTGTGGTTCAGCAAACTGAAGAGCCTTCCGTCACACATTTTTGTGAAGCTAAAAGCCTCTGTTTATAATGACCAATACCAAACGTGGTTTTAATGAAAAATGTAGCTAACATATCAATCTAATTACTTTCAAAAAATTAGATTAAAACTCCCTCGGTCGATCCCCCAAACCATTTTTTAATCCTCTGTTGAACACTATTTCTGCTGTATTTAGGGGCTGATTTACACATTTTATAAAATGACTTATTTCTCTAACAGTTTTTGAATAACTACCCTGAGCACTATTCATGAGACTTATAGGGAACATATTTAACTGCAACATATCCAAAAATTAGCTCAATACGACATGTTTTGTTACCCCAAAACTGAGACCAACTGAGACCATTTTTCTAAAATATTCTCTGTAAGTTCTAAATGGTTTTTTCTTGTGGGAATTTATTCACCTAGTGTCTTTAGGTTTTGGCCTTGTTGTTAAACATAACAGTTGTAAAGAATATTTTATTCTAAATTATCACCAAAAATCATAACCTAACTCTAAGTCTAAGTACCTCAAATTGCTGCTGTACTTTAAAAATTAATGGTTGGAAGTGATTGATAAATGGTTAAGTTAAATCCTTAAACAAGCGAAGGCTTAAGCGAGTGCATAGTGTCTCTTAGACCTAAAAAAGAAGTAACCATGGTCTCTAAAACCATAGAAAACATTCAACGGTCAGAATCATTTTAGTACTTCACGTTTTAAAGGGGTAGAATCATGCGTTTACGATTATTTTGTGGTTGCTTGCTAGGCTCGGGGGTTTTGCAGCCCAAGGCTTGAGTCTTGGCCCACTGGAGAAGGCTTGGTGATCGCACGCTTAAAATAAAGTGAGAGCACTTAGCTATTATCTTGAACCATAATTGTGTTATATGTGCTCTAAAATGTTTTATATTCTTTTTTGAAACCATGAGTTGTGACTAAATGATATCATGAGATTTTTAGATGACAAGTTTGTTAAGAATTCGAAAGTACTAGTTATATATCAATGAAAGAATGATATTTGTGATAGATGGATGAGCTTAAGGAATTGCTTTTATGTCTAGAGTGTTAAATGTCTGCTCGGTGTAAGCTAGTTTAATTGTTTGCTCTATGTGAGCTAGTTCAAATGTTCGCTCTGTGCGGGCTAGCTTACCTATTTGCTCTGTGTGAGCTAGTTTAAGTATTTGCTCTGTGTGTGCTAGTTTAATTGTTCACTCTGTGTGAACTAGTTCAATCACTATTAAATGTTTTGCTCTATGTGAGCTAGTCCAAATCACTACTAAGTGATTGATCTGTGTGAGCTTGTTTAGTCATTATTATGTGTTGGCTCTGTGTGAGATGATTCGATTATATTTATGTGTTGCCCTGGACTACTCTTAAGTGCGTAGTGACTATCGAGTCTTGTTATGTTAGGAGAATGTGAGACGGGTTGGGATTTTGATAAGCATCATTTATGGGAATTGTTAAAGTATGGTAGTTGGTCGGCTTGACATCACTATTCTAAAGTAATTTAGGGTAGTTACTATAATGCCTTACTTATATTCCTAAGGAACGAGGAAGTTTTCTATGATTTATGAGTCTTCTACTTGTGACATAATGAATGCAGCGTATTCACTACCTTTTTTGTAAAGTATGATGGACAGTCTTTTTGATACTTTAATGTGTGTTCTTAAAGTAATTATTTTTCTTTTCTTTCTTCATGTTCATTATTATAATGCTAAGTGCGCTATCATATAATCTTTGTAGTTGTAGATAACAGGAATAGCCAGAGGTTGGTCTACCACAAGCGTTGTCTAGATTCAAAACTGAAGTCAGATGTCGTTTTTATCGTGTATCTTTTGTGTGGTTGATACCTACGAAACAGTAGTATTGAGTACTTTGGACTTTTAGTTTAAAGGATGTGTTGGTTTTAAAGAAAAGTAGTATGAGAATTTTTATTTTTTTAAACATTTTTAGGCATCATCTTTTCTTGAGATCGTTGAGTCGTGGTGGGATCATACCCCACTACATAGATCGAGTAACTTACGGGAGTGGGGTGTGACAATGTGAGTCTTGATGTTTTCACATAGCTGGATGCGTGCAAACGTTTTGTTAATTCATGCATTATTGGGGGCAAATATTGGTCCAACTGTGAAAGCCCGTAAAAAATGCATTTGGGGGTGGATATTAGTCCTACGGTGAAAACCTGTAAAGCATTGCATCATTTGAATCATTATGGGTTGTGAAAACCTAGTTGGAAAATATCATGTGGCTTATGTTGTTTAACTGTCAGATGTTATGGGATTATATGAAAACTTGTAGTTTTTAAGGATGGAAAACTCGTGATTGCATTTTATGCTTTTAATTCATGCCGTCTGTTTCTATTGGGCTTCGGCTCAAGTTGTGGGATTTAAAACATTTCAGGTGAAAAAGATTATATCGCTTGATCTTGAGGAACCCCGGAGGGAGACGGAAGACAAAACCTTTAGTTTTGTCATACAGTTGTTCATGCCATTTTTGCTATTACTTCATGTAATATTCGTACCATGTTTAGTACTTGAAGGAACATGTTTAGTAAGCCAGGAGACCTTAATTTTGATGTTTGCATGGTTGCATGACGATGAGAGAGACCATGGGTTGGTTGTTTTTTTTTGGGTTTGTAAGTTGTAACAACAATTTTCGGTTGGTTTTATGTTTAATGTCAAACTATGTATCTCGAGGAGAGTTTTCAACCTTGTTTTAGCATGTTTTAGAATGCTTAGTTGGGGCCTTGAAGGGTTTCAAAGGGGTTGGAAAAGGTTTAAGTGTTGGGTGTTGAAATTGGGTTTTTAAAAAAAGGTTCAGAGCCAGACCGCTCGAGCGGTCTATCGAGTGGTCAAGATAAACATTCTGTTTTTGTTCTCAAGTGAAAAACCAGTGGGCTCGCAGGGACCGCTTGAGCGGTCTTTTGACCGATCGAGCGGTCTGGGCAGATTTTGAAAATTTGTTTTGTTTTGTTTTAAAAGCTTGGCACTGAGGGACCGTGACCTTATTCTTTTGGGCTGTTCTTTTACATAAAATAAACCCTCATAAGTGCGTTTTTCAAAGGTTCTAAGCTTGCTTTCATTTATGTTCTTAAACCCGTGTGGATTTGGGAGGTTTACGTGACCCGGGTTTTGGGACGTGACAACTTGGTATCAGAGCTCTAGGATCAAATACCTAAGAGCCATGGAAGAGGTTGCATCACCTTATGAGGATGGTTGTGTACTTAACATGCATGTGTTTAATGTTTTGAATAACATGAGAATTTTGTGTAGTCTGTGAGCATGGAGGTTGAACCTTTGGATTAATTTGTCTTGCCTTAAGGCGTTTGGATTAACCAACTTGGAAGCCAAGTTAGAAATGCGTTTGGTCAACGTATTTTCTAGTAAGGAATCTGCGTGGGTCACCCAAATTAACTTAGCACTCCTGTTGGTACTCCTCGGTACTTGGAGTTTGTTTACATGATCTTGAATAGCTAAGTGTTAGCATGATTATGTGACGTATATCTGTAACAACATGATAAGTTGAATCTTATGTTGTTATGTTCTGTATTGCTTTCGTATAGAAATGATATCTACACAGAGAGGATGAGGCTGTGGCTATAGTTTAGGCTAAGGGGATGTGTCAATCCCTGATGCTGGGGATGCTTATGCTTCCCAAGGACCAATAGATGGGATAGATCTATTTCGTGAGATGGTGGGTTCCATTCGCCAGTTAGCTGAGGCTGCTAGGGGAGGGGCGAGATTACCCAAGCCGAGAGTGATTGTTGTGATGCAAGAGTTTCAACGTCTCAATCCTCCTACCTTTGTTGGGGATCCCAATCCCAAGGTGGCCACAGAATGGTTAGATCTCATGACTAGGATCTTAGACACGTTATAGATAGTCGAGGATGACTTGAGGGTTGCGTTTGCCACATTCTAGCTAAGAAGTGATGCCCATGAGTGGTGGAATTTTTCCATAACTATTGTGGAGGATACGTGGGTTGCTTTTACGAAGGTGTTTCTGGAGAAATACTTTCTCAAGTCTTCTAGGGACACCTATAAGGAGGAGTTCCATTCTCTCACCCAGGGGACGATGAATGTTGTGCAATACGAAGCTAGGTTTACCAGTTTATCCTACATTGCATAGGAATTCGTGGCTACTGACGAGCTCCATTTAAAAAGGTTTGAGAGGGGACCTACGATTAGGGAACGAGTGGTAGATTGAGACTGCGTGTCTTTACAGAGCTGGTGAAGTTGACAACTATTATTGAGAACACTTTGAGTGAGACTCGTAGACCCAAGGAGGTCAGGGCACCACAGAGTGGAAGGGATGCACAGTCAAGTGGGCGCTCCAACAAAAGGCTGAGGTCATTTGGCCCTGGTTCTCATCTTTTTGGATCACAACAGCAGTTTTTGCTCTAGCACCCTCAGTAGCTTCCTCAAGAAGACTAAAGCAGAGGGAGCCCATCTATTATCGATGTAGGCAACCAGGGCATCGTGTGGCAGATTGTCCACAAAAGAGGCAGTTCTAGAGTTCAGTCTCAAGGGAGAGAGCCACTAGTTTGTTTTGGGTGTGGCCAGCCAGGACATTTTCGTAGGAGCAATCCTCAGGGATGTTGGAGGCAAAACTGCCAAGATCATTATTTTTACAAATAATTTTTGATTAAAAATTAACTGAATGGGTAAACACCGAAACAGGCTCCATATAAGACTTTCGATGACGAACGATCGAAATTAAAACCCGTGCAACCACGGTTAATTTAGAAAAATACCTTTTACCGATCAAATCTTCAACTACGTTTTTTATTTCGAGTTGAAGCTCCTGTCAGACCTTCTACTCTATTCCCTTATGCGATTCCAGGATATAGTGTGGGTTATAATCCTCCGAGAACTCGTACAAGCACAACCTGGACAACTTTAGTCTTGAAGACAAGTTATGAAACTGGTTCAGCCTACCCACATATTTCTAGGGCTACAGTAGGGACCTGTGAAGTAATTATGAGCCAAATTTCTAGTGGAACACATATACGTATCAGCAGTTTCTGCAATTATGCAAACCTTATAGTGGTATCTGCAATTATGAAAAACTAGCAGCAGTTTTTACAATTTTTATAAAACACTAAATTACAGTTCACACCACTAAAGAACTATAATTGCACTATGGCCCACAATTTTAAGACCATCTTGCATTGAGCTTTTGTTATTAAATACTTATTATTTCTCCCTATGTTAAGACTCTCATTATCCGCCAATTAAATTTAATTACTGGTAATTTAATTTAATTGGCATCTCGAAATTTCTTAAGCCATTCCGCTTAACTTATTTAACCGTCGCATAATCAAATCTACCTGTCGGGTTTGGCTCGGTCAAAACTTATAATCTTTCTTAAGGGGAAATCATCAATACCGATCCTTCAGGATGTGAATTCCGTCAATAATTAATATTCGCCATATAAATAATATCGCTATCCAACTCATTGGAAATATAGATCTATATAAGATCGCACCCTCTAATGAATCAAAATAACGAATATTAAATATACGCAAATAAATAATTATTTCAAGATTAAGAGTATAAACACTATTCATAATAACCATGGGGTGTGATTAATTTATATAATCAGTATAAAATTAATTATCCCAATGTGTCCCGTTTAATACACACTAAGTGTACTAGCACAGAGAGTCGAAACAATAGACGACGCTATTATCTGTTCCCCATAACCAAGACAGGCCTGCTAAAATTTTGTACTACAGTCGTACCGATAGTATGTCCATTTCCATCTAAACTGTGAGCATAAAACTTATATTTTGCAATAACCTAAAATCTGATCTTCTGTGTGCAAGTGGTACTCTACACACCAGATCAAATACTATAGAGAATAAAGGACATCTATGCATAACATTTAAAGAAATGATATGCATACATTACTTAATAAGATTATCATAAAATAGAAAATTAATTTTATTAAAATTAAATAAAATACTAAATACATAATTTTCAGTATATCAACCCTAACAAGGGAGGGAGTGCATAGAGCACGGCAGGTGCACCAGTTATTTAGTATGTATAGGCATGATAGGTTTATCGATAGCAGCAGCAGCCAGCAGCTCAAACTTCTAGGGTTACGGAAGGGGGTGCCTCAATTCAGTCAGTGCGACAGCCCACAGCGTAGAGCTATGGTGGGCAAACCAATGGATCGCAGGGCAGAGTGTACACCCTTACATATCCCAGTTCCTCTAAGGCACCGGTTGTGCCTAATGTTGCAGCAACTATCTCAGTTATCAGAGGTACTCTCTTAGTGTACAGATCATAGGCCAGTGTTCTCGTAGACATAGGAGCATCACATTCTTTATATCATCTGCTTTTGCATCTGCTTTGGAGTTAGAGATAGACTCGTTGGGTAGCACACTATGTGTAGAGACCACGATTGGTGAGAACGTGGTGTTGGGACGAGTCTGTAGATCTTGTGAGTTAGAGGTCCCGATCACTGTTTAGAGTTTGACTTCATCATTCTCGACATGACCACGTTTGATATCATCCTAGAGATGGATTGGCTAACCACCTATTGTGTCTATATCAATTGTGATCGATGGAGGGTATCGATTTGTACACCTAAGGGTGATTATTTTTGTTTCGTGGGTGATCGGGACGGTGGTTCGGTGTCCATGCCAGGTATTATGCGAAACCGAGGAAACCTTAGTTTCTTCTTTTCTGCTCTCATGTTAGATGAGGCTATTAGGGTTCGAGGAGAGTTTTCTCCTGTGGATTGTGACAATCTAGATGTCTTCCTAACGATCTTATTGAGTTGCCACCGAGTCATGAGGTAGAGTTTTTTATCGATCTTGTTCCGGGAGCCGCTGCTATTTCAATGTCGTCTTATCATTTTGCACTAACAGATTTGCGATAGCTTAAAGTACAGCTTTAGGAGTTGCTTGATAAAAGGTTTGTACGCCCTCGCTGTGGGGAGATCCGGCATTGTTTTCCAAGAAGAAGGATGGGTTCTTAAGGTTGTGTATTGATTATCGAAAGCTGAATCATGTCACATTGAGGAACAAGTATCCTATGCCGAGGATTGATTATTTGTTTGATCAATTATGGGGTTCATGCTGCTTTTCTAAGATTAATTTGAGATCGGGATATCATCCGTTGAGGATCAGGGAAGGAGATATAGTAAACACTACCTTCCAAACTCGTTATGGTCATTACAAATTTTTGGTTATGCTGTTCGGTTTGACAAACGCTCCTGTGATGTTCATGGATTTGATGAATTTCATCTTCTATCCGTATCTTAACAGTTTTGTAGTTGTGTTTGTGGACGACATTCTTATTTACTCACCATCAACGGAGATACATGAGAAACATCTACGTGTTGCTCTACAGTTTCTTAGGGAACATCGATTGTTTGCAAAACTTGGAAAGAGTGAATTCTGGATGCTTGAGGTGAAGTTTCTTGGACATGTGGTATTGGGTAATCGAGTATCTATGGATTCTTCAAAAACCATTGCAGTGATGGCTTGGAAACTACCAAAAAGTGTGTTTGAGATTCGTGGCTTTTTAGGTTTGGCAGGCTTTTATCGACGATTCATAAAGAATTTTTCTCGACTCGACGCGTCGATGACTCGCCTTATACGGAAGGGAGTCAAATTTGTTTGGAGTGATTCTTGTGAGTTGGCTTTTCAAGAACTGAAGAAGAGATTAACGAGCCCACCAGTGTTAGTTATTTCAGAATGAGGTTTGGGTTACACAGTATATTGTGATGCGTCACATGATGGCTTGGGGTATGTCTTGATGCAGGAAGGTATGGTTGTGGCTTATGGATCTCGGCAATTGAAGACGCACGAACAAAATTATTCAATACATGATTTGGAGTTGGCAGCTATGATTTTTGCCTTAAAGGTATGGCAGCAATATTTATACGGTGATAATTTTGAGGTTTTCTCGAATTATAAGAGTTTAAAATACTTGTTTTCTCAGAAGGACCTGAATCTACGCCAGCGACGGTGGATGTAGTTTATGGAGGACTACGACTTTGATCTCTAGAATCACCCTGGGAAGGCCAATGTCGTTGCTGACACTCTTAGTAGGAGATCTCACGGTTCATTGGATTCTATTGCCATGCGAGAGTGGGACATGCTTGAGGAGGTTGGCGAGTTTGATTTGTGTCTTAGGGGGACAAGTGAGGGTGCAACCTTATTTTCAGTAGTTTCGCGACCCATGTTGATTGCCCTTGTTCTGGAGACTCAACAGACAGATCATGAAGCTCGAATGTTTTAGGACCATGTTACTAGTGAGAGAGACACCAAGGAACGGGTTGTGAGTATGGATTAGAGTTTGAGATTTGCTGGGAGAGTATTTGTGCCAGAATCATCCTGCGATGATATGTTACGGGACTTTCACCATTCTCGTCTTGTAGTGCACCCGGGAGGCACCAAGATGTATTATGATCTGCATTGTCGGTTCTAATGGAATGGAATGAAGAGGGGTGTGGTTCAGTTTATTTCTCGATGCCTTACTTGTTAGCAAGTGAAGGCAGAACATCAGAGGCTACCAAGGTTGTTACAGTAGTTGCCAGTATCGGAATGGAAGTGAGAAAACATCACTATGGATTTTGTATCTGAACTTTCGAGATCGCCTAAGGGGCACGATGCTATTTGGATTGTGGTTGATAGACTGATGAAGTCTGCACACTTTCTTCCCATTCGTGTGAAGGATTCAATGGACAAGCTGAGTGGGATGTATGTTAGTGAGATTGTTCTGTTACACGAAGTACTGGTATCTATTGCTTTCGACCAAGACCCACGCTTTACATCACGCTTTTGGCAAAGTCTTCAGGTAGTTTTGGGGATAAATTTTGCTTTTCAGCACTACTTTTCAACCTCAGACGGGCGGTCAATCTGAGCGTACTATACAAATTCTGAAGAACATGTTGAGAGCTTGTGTACTTAATTTTTGGGATTCTTAGGAGAATCATTTACCGTTGGCAGAGATTGCGTACAATAGTAGTTATTAGTCTAGCATTGAAATAGCACCTTTCAAGGCTTTATATGCAGACCATGTAGGTCACTGGTGTGTTGGGCAAATGCGGAAGAAGCCATAGTTTTGGGACCTAACTTGGTACGAAAAACGACAGAGAAGATCACTATGATTCTCCAACACTTGGTTACGGCCCAGAGTCACCAGAAATATTATGTCGATCAGAGGAGGAGACCTTTGAAGTTTGGGGCGAGGGACCACGTATTTTTGAAAGTTTTGCCACACCAAGGTTTGATGAGGTTTGGCCATCGCGGGAAGTTATCACCGCATTTTATTAGGAGATTTGAAACCCTAGAAAGGATTAAGGAGGTGGCATACCATCTGCCTTTGCCTCCTTAGTTGTCTTCTGTGTACAACGTGTTTCATGTTTTCATGCTTCGAAAATATAAGCCTGACCCGTCACATATCTTAGATTGGTCTAAGTTACGAGTGGACGAGGATGTTTATTTTGAGGAACGACCTGTGAGGAATTTAGATACAAATGAGCAAGTATTGAGAAGGAGGACCATTGCTTATGTTAAGATTCTATGGCTTCATCACGGTGTCAAGAAAGCTACGTGGGAGCTTGAGTCCAAAGTTTATGCTAGGTATTCGGGGTTGTTTTCTTCTTGACCTCGAAACAATTTCAGGGGCAAAATTCCTTTAGGGGGAAGAGTTGTGAGACCCAATTCCTTTTATTTTTGTTATGTTATATGTAATGTGTTGGTTATCGTTTTAATCGTAATAAAAAAGTATATTTCTATGTGTTTTATCCTTGGGTTGGCCTAGGGTGCATGTGGGTTTCAATCTTAGTCCTATCGGGCATTGCTACAGAAAGTTGGAAAAGTTTTTTGGGCAGGTCCACTCGATCGGTCTTTAGACCGCTCGAGCGGTCTGTCTGCGTGGGGTGCATAAATGCAAGGTAGTGGCATTAGTTCTCGTACCAAAGCTTCTTTTGCATGCTTCTTCCTTTCTCTCTTGAAAGAACACTCAAACCCTTTGCCTTCTCTCTAGCTTTTAGCTTGGTTCGGACCAAGCTCTTGGCATGGGGATAGTCGATCCTTACCATACATGCCATGGGCTTCACGTTCATCCAAGCAGAATCGCATAATGGTGACTTTAGTTTCTCGCCAGTGCTTGAAGCGTCGAGTTTTTAACTCTTGGAGGTAGGATTCTAGATTATCTTACTTTAAAAGGGTGCCACATGTGATTTATACATGTTTTTATTGTTTTAAAAAGCTATAAATGTTTAACTTTGTGTTTAAACCATGTTCGGTTGGATAAAAAGTATGTTATGCATTTTTATGGTTTACTACAAAGTTGGTGGATGTGGGTGTCCATTGTTTTCAAAGGGATGAGTTTTGAAAATTGCAAGAATTCATGGGTATGTTGCGAAAACATAGTTTTGTAGTTTTAGAGTTTTGGAGTTTTGGAGTTTTAGAGCTAACCCTTCGGGTTGAGCCGTGTTTAAATGTCAGTTGGTCTCCATGGTTAAATGGATGACGTTGCTATGTGTGTCTTGATGTTTACACATGGCTAGGTGCATGCAAACGTTTTGTTAATTCATGCATTATTGGGGACAGATATTAGTCCCGCAGTGAAAGCCCGTAAAAAAATGCATTATTGGGGGGGGGGGCTGATATTGGTCCCGTGGTGAAAACTCGTAAAGAATTGCATCATTTGAATCATTGCGGGTTGTGAAAACTTGATTAGAAAATATCGTGTAGTTTATGTTGTTTAACTGTCAGATATTAGGAGATTATATGAAAATTTATGATTTTTAAGGATGAAAAACCGTTTTAAGACTTGCGTGGTCGAGTTGTTCACATAATACGTGATTGCATGTTATGCTTTTAATTCATGCTAGTATGTTCCTATTGGGCTTCAACTCACGTTATAGGACTTAAAATATTTCAGGTGAAAAAGATTATATCGCTTGATCTTGAGGAGCCCCGAAGGGAGGCGGAAGACAACCTTTTGTTTTGTCACATGGTTGTTCATGCCGTTTTTGCTATTATTTTATGTATTATTCGTACCATGTTTAGTACTTGAAGGAACATGTTTTGTAAGCCTTGAGGCCGTAATTTTGATGTTGGCATGGTTCTATGACAACGAGGGAGACCATGAGTTGGTTGTTATTTTTCGGGTTTGTATGTTGTAACAGCAATTTTCAGCTGGTTTTATGTTTAATGTCAAACTATGTATCTCAAGGAGAGTTTTGAACCTTGTTTTAGCATATTTTAGAATTCTTGGTTGTCGCTTGGAAAGGTTTCAAAGGGGTTGGAAAAGGTTTAAGTGTTAGGTGTTGAAATTGGGCTTAAAAAAGGTTTAGAGCCAAACCGCTCGACCGACCACTCAAGTGGTCTATCGAGCGATCAAGAAAACATTCTATTTTGTTCTCAAGTGAAAAACTAGTGGGCTCGTAGGGACCGTTCAAGCGGTATTTTGACCAATCGAGCGATTTAGGCAGATTTTGAAAATTTGTTTTATTTTGTTTTAAAAGCTTGGCTCTCGGGGATCGTGACCTTATTCTTTTGGGGTGTTCTTCTACCTAAAATAAACCCTCAGAAGTGCATTTTTCAAAGGTTCTAAGCTTACTTTCGTTTACGTTCTTGGACCTGCGTGGGCTTTGGAGGTTTACGTGACCCGGGATTTGGGGTATGACAATTTTGTTATATAAAAAGAGAACTTGGTATGTTATGTGCTCCAAATTGATGTTTATATGGCATAATAACCATGACTTTTTGATACTTTTCATATTTTAATTTGTTATGTGAAAGGTGTCGACACAATAATAAAAAGTGTCGGCACATATGTGAAAAGTGTTGACACAAACGCTATATAGTATCGACACATTCTGAGAAAAGTGTTGACCTCCATCTATATAGTGTTGACACAATACGTTATTTTTCTCGTTGTAAAAAATGTGTCGACTCACTTGTGAAAAGTGTCGACACGTCGAGTCTAAAGAGTCGACCCCTAGCTGAAGCAGTGTCAATTTTTGAACACCCCCAGTGTCAGGTGAAAGTGTCGACACCAATGAGAAAAGTGTTGACACATTTTGTAATGTTTATATAGGCAGTTTTCCCCCCTTTTCAGATTCGTGCTCAAAACCTTGTAGGTTCTCTAACCTTCTCTTCGTCTCCCTCTCTCCCTATCTTTCCTCCTCTGCGACTCAAACCTTAGAGTCAACACCCCTCAATTCCACTGAGAACTATGGGAAAAGGAAGTAAATGAAAGGACGCAGGTGAAGGGTCTAGTTCTAAATCGGCCAAGAAGAAGAAGACAGCGGTGGTGCCAACAATGGAGATGGGAATCGACACCTCCATGAAGTTTCAATAGACACATAAAAAATCTCTACCTCCTCTCTTCTGAGAACCGTAAGGTAATCCCTGGTCACTCCATAGGTTTTCATTTCTTTGATTCTATCAAGATTAAATTTTTGGAGTGGTATAAAACGTTGGAATGGACGAATCTCCTTAAGATTCGAGACTATCACTACCCCTCCCTTATCTAACTGTTTTACTCACACATGAATGTCACTGACCCCCTCACTGACACAACAATCACCACTTGGGA
Source organism: Heliamphora ciliata (assembly GCA_032360265.1). Classification (NCBI taxonomy): domain Eukaryota; kingdom Viridiplantae; phylum Streptophyta; class Magnoliopsida; order Ericales; family Sarraceniaceae; genus Heliamphora; species Heliamphora ciliata. The sequence goes on from JAUMHN010188612.1 coordinate 18,579, forward strand.
GAACAATGTCGAAATTTCTTTTTATTTAGAAACCTCGATCTCCCCACTGGTAGACTATTTGTCCATGTTAGGGTTAGTATACAAAAACCATATTTTTAGTATTTAATTTTATTTTAATAAAATTAATTTTCTATTTTATGAGAATTTTTATGAGTAATGTATGTGTATCATTTCTTTAATGTTATGCATGGATTTATGATATTCTGTATAGTCTTTAATCTAGTGTGTAGAGTACGGTTTCCACACAGAAGATCAGATTTTAGATTCTTACAGAATATAAGTTTTATATTCACAGTTTAGATGGAAATGGATATACCATCGGTACGACTATAGCACGGAGTTTTAGCAGGCCTGTCTTGGTTACGGGAAACAGATCATAGCGTCGTCTATTGTTCCAACTCTCTATACTAGTACACTTTGTGTGTATTGAACGAGATATTTTGGATAATTAATTTTATATTGACTATATAAATATATCCACACCCCAAGGTTATTATGAATATTTCTTATTTTCATAATTCAGAAATAATTATTGATTTGCATATATTTAATATTTGTTGTTTTAATTCAATAGAGAGTGTGATCTTATATGGGTCTATATTCTCGGTGAGTTGGATAGCGGCATTATTTATATGGCGAATATTAATTATTAACGGAATCCACGTTCTGAAAGATCAGGATTCACAATACCCCCTTAAGAAAGCTTACAAGTTTTGATCGGACCAAATTCTACATGTGGATTTAATTATCCGGTGGTTAAATAAGTAATGCGGAAGGGCTTAAAGAATATCAAGATACTGATTAAATTAAATTGTCAGTAATTAAATTTAATTGGTGGGTATTGAGAATCTTAACATGGGGAGAAATGGTAAGCATTTAATAATAAGAGCTCAATGCTATATGGTCTTGAGATTATGGGTCAGAGTGCAATTATAGTTCTTTAGTGGTGTGAACTATAATTCAGTATTTTATGAAAATTATAGAAATCGCTGCTGATTTTTCATAATTGCAGATACCGCTATGAGGTTAGCTTAATTACAGAAACCGCTGATACGTGTCTGTGTTCTATTGGAAGTCTTACTCATAATTACTCTCCAAGTCCCTACTGTAGCCCTATATATATACGGGTAGGGTGAACCAGTTTCATAACTTGTCTTCTAAGACTAAAGCTGTCTTGGTTCTGTCGGTACGAGTTTTCGAAGGATTATAGCCCACACTATATCCGAGACTCGCATAAGAGATTACAGTAGAAGATCTGACAGGAATTTCAACTCGGATTCAAATCGTAGTTGAAGATTCGACCGATAAAAAGGTATTCTTCTAAATTAACTTCGGATGCACAGACTTTATTTTGATCGTTTATCATCAGAAGTTTTATCTAGAGCCCGTTTTGGTGATTGCTCGTCCAATTATTTTTTTTTTGTTAATCGTTTGCAAAAATAAAGATCTTGGTAGTCTTGCCTCCAACAATTAGTATCAGAGCAGTTTTGTTTTTTGTTTTCGATTATCGTAGCTGGATAGTTTTAGAACTGTTGCTGATTTTGTTTTGCAGGCGTTTTAATCTCGGTTTTATGATCGTCATTTATTTTTCATATTTGATTGAATTGTGTGAATAATGATTATTTTTTTAATCACGGGGGTTGACCGTGATAGATTGAAAGTGAGCCTTTGGGACATAAGATCGATGTAATAGCTAACTTTATATTTTTAAATATCTGTTTAGATTATTTAAGAACAGGTTGAACATGTATAAGAATACGAAGAACGGAGGCAGCACCAACAGTGGTTTGGGTTTTAACAGGCCACATATCGCGGTAAGTTTTTAATAGTTTTAAATAATTTTTTTGTTGAGTTTTTTTGTAATATTTATGTATAAAAAATAGCATAAAAAATAAGTCAAAAATAGCAAGAAAAAATACACCAACAGCCTAGTTCCGATGGCTTTGCCAGTGGTAGTTCGGCGGGAGTTTTTTATGATTTTTTGGGCTGCTTTTGGGACTATTTTTTGGAAGTTTTTTATACAAAAAATAGAAGTAAAACATACATCAAAATACTATAAAAAATCAGAAAAAAAACTCGGCTAAACAGTGCATTAAAAAAGAAAAAAACAGCAGCGATATTTTTTGGCACTATAACAGTAGTTTCCAGGACGTTTTCTGATAGTTTTTTGGGCTAGTTTTGAGAAAAAATTTTAACCGAAAGATTGTACTTTTCAAGAGCTTTCTAACGATATAAAATATATAGAAAACGGAGTTCAGATGAAGTCGGAACGGCCTTGGGAAGTTTGCTGTTAAAGGCGGCAGTGCTGGGTGCGGCGACAGCAGCTTTGAGCAGTGTTTTCAGCAGTTTTTCGGGCTGTTTTTGAGAAGTCCTTTTCATAAAAAAATAATACTTTTCGAGGGCTTTATTTTGATATAAAGTACATCGAAAATCGAGTTCGGGAAGAGGTCGAAAAAGCCCTGGGAAGTTGGCTGCGCAGTGCTGTTGCGGACAGCAGCATTTTTTAAGGATCGAACAGTTTTTTCGGCCGTTTTTTGGGCAGGTTTCCAGCATATTTTTTGATAGAAAAATTTTATATTTTGAGAGCTTTCCAATGATATAAAGCTCGTCGAAAACGGAGTCCGGATGAGGCGGCACGAGCCGCCTGAAGACGGCGGCTGACGCCGGCGGTGGCTGGCGGTGGTCCGACGATTTTTCTCTCCCGGGGTTGCTCTGTGTTGATTTTTTTATGTATACAAGACTGATATGATATATCAGTATATATCAGAAAGTATCATGGAAGCCTGATACAATCAGGACACTAAATCAGATGCGAATAGGGATTGAAACAACTGATTCTCTTAGGGAGGCTGAAACACAATGTTTCACTTGGATTATAAAACCGAGATATATTCATATCGTGTTTATATATATATGAACTGCGTGGATAATTGCATATCTGTTTTATTTATCCTGTTAATTTAATTAATTCAAAAATTCA
>JAUMHN010188720.1:0-21558 GCA_032360265.1 Heliamphora ciliata
CTTTAATCACTACCTTAGCTGAAAAGCTGGAGAAAAAACTGTGCATTTATTAAATTTTATTTGTTACGCATTTAAACGCGAAAAGATAATTTGATAAATCAGAATATTTGGAATCGTGTACACGAAAAGATGTTTGATTTTTTCAGATCGTGTGACTTTCAAAATTAATAAATTTATTTTAATTAAAAAAATTTTTATAACCCTTAAAAATATTTTAAAAATCTAAGTGGAAGAGAAAATTTATTTACATATAAATTCTGTGATCTCCATCACTAGTTCGTAAGTAATGCAATTAAACTCCGCGTGTTGACAGTAAGGCCTTCCTCCCCATCGGACAAATTAATTGCGGTATCGCCAGTACAAGCCTCTTTTAGGGATAATTCTGGATAATTGTTAGTGTGGATCACTTTTCCATCTGAAGGGTTCATTGCAAAGCAATTGATTTGGAATTAGGTGATGGTTAACACTTAGCTGTATATTATAGTATCATCTCCATCTGAGTTACTGCTATTATATACTGAACCGAAACTATGTCAGCTATTTTATTTTACTTGGTATGGTCAGTTGCCTAGATAGTAAAATTAAAAGAAATTGGTCTGTCTAGTCTTATGAAGGATAGTAGACGTCCTCCCATCGAGGTATGCTATTATCAGATTACCAGGCTGCTGGCAAATTAATTTTAAAATGGTAGAGGGAACCAAATTAAAATAAATTTAAAGTTTTGCTCATCATACATAACGATTTTTTTTAATTATGTGATTCTCAAGATTAAAATGGCTTTCAACCCACTCGATTTTATATTCAAAGAAAATAAACTTATGAGACTGAATTTTATTGATTGAAAATATAACTTAAATATAGTTTTAACTACAAATGATATTTCTTCAATACGAGAAAATGTGTTTGTTTCTAAAAAAGATTCTTCTTTTGGGCCAAAAGGCATGAAGAAAAAAAGGTTCAGAAACAGAAAACAATTTCTAGGGTAGTTAGTAGGCCACGAATTGGTGTGAAAAATCGAAAGGTAGATATTTTCACTGCAACAAGACCCAACACTGAAACTACAACAAGACCCAACACTGAAAAAAGTTATGTCCAGTATTTCTCAGACGGCAAAACATACAAGATAATATCTGTTCGCTGGTTATGAAAACATGTTTAGCGGTGTTATCTACCGGTACATGGTGTGTAGATACGGGAGCCACTAATCATGTCTGCAATTCAATATAGGGGTTCTAGAAAACCCGACAACTTAGTGATGAAGAGAGATTTATCTGCATATAGGCAATAATACAAAGGTAACAACAGTTGCAGTAGAAGATGTCACTCTCAATTTAGGTAGAGATCGGATTTTAATATTGAGAGATTGTCTTTATGTACCTTCCATTAGAAGAAACTTGTTTCCATTTCTAGATTTGTTAAAAATGGATATTTGATTTATTTTACTAACTCTGTGATTATTAAGGATAATAAACGGGTTATCTATTTTGGTACATTGGTGGATGATCTTTATATTATTACTCTAATCTCTCATATACTGCAACAGACTGAAATGAATAACACATCTAATTTACCATATAAGAAAAAGTTTTCTTCTTTAATGAACCAAACGTTTCTTTAATACTTACGCTTGGGTCATATTAATCTAAAAAGGATAAACAGACTGGTAATAGATGGACTTTTGAGTTCATTGAAAGTGGAGGCACTTTCAGTCTGTGAATCTTGCTTAGAAGGTAAAATGACCAAGAGATCCTTTTCGGTCAAAAACTATATAGCTAAAAAATTGTTGGAGCTGGTTTATTTTGATGTGCGTGATCCTATGACAATCTGGGCTAGAGGTGGCTTTGAGTATTTCATCAGTTTCATTGATGACTACTCAAGGTATTGATACATTTACTTGATGCACCGTAAGTTTAAATATTTTGAAAAATTTAAAGAATTCAAGGCAAAAACAGAGAAGCGTCTGGATAAAAGTATCAAATCACTAGGATTCGACCGTGGTGGAAAATACCTCTTTGGAGTGTTTAAGGAATACTTATCATCAGAGGGGATTACATCCCAGTTGACTACACCTGACACTCCGCAGTAGAATAGTGTAGCAGAAAGAAGAAATAGGGCTCTTATAGAGATGGTAAGGTCAATGATAAGTTATTCAGGTTTACCAAATTCATTTTAGGAACTTGCTTTAGAGGCAGTGGCTTACATTCTAAATTTAGTACCTTCTAAGTCAGTACCTTCTACTTTCACAGAATTGTAGACCGGGTATAAGTCTAGTTTGAAACACATTCGAATTTGGGAGTGTCCAGCATATGTGCTGAAAGAAAATGCGGGTAAGTTGCAACCGATGACAGAAGTCTGTTTCTTTGTAGGGTATCCCAAGTGAACGAAGGGTAGTCTGTTTTATAATCGTAAGGATCTGAAGGTCATTGTTACCACTAATGCCCGATTTTCAAAAGAGAATAATACTATGGATCACAGGCCCAAAAGCAATATTGTTCTGAAATAATTTAGAAGAAATATCAATAGAACAGAAGAATAAGTCACTGATATCCCATTACCTTGTCGTAGTGGGAGGATTATCGGGACAGGTGCAAATCAAGAACAGGGTGCTGATGCACAGGATTCGATGCTGCACAACGTGTTACTGTTAGTACACAGACTCAGGTAGTGCCTCGTCGTAGTGGAAGGATTGTTCATCAACCTGACTGGTATATGTTCTTGAGAGAGTCTTTTGATAGGATCTCAATAGAACTAGATATTGAGCTCTATAATTATAATGAAGCACTTCAAGACAAAGATACAGATCTTTGGCAAAGAGTTATGAATTCAGAGATAGAATCTATGTATTCCAATGAGGTCTGAAAATTTATAGAGCCACCTGAAGAGATAAAACCAATTGGATGCAAGTAGATCTACAAGAGAAAGAGAGGAGCAGACGGAAAGGTTAAAATCTTCAAAGCTAGACTTGTTGCTAAAAGGTTCACTCAGAAAGAAGAGATCGATTATGAGAAAATCTTTTCACCGGTAGCCATGCTTAAGTCTATCTAGATTCTCTTATCCATTGTTGCTCATTTCGATTACAAAATTTGACAAATGGACGTCAAGATAGATTTTCTTAACAGAAGTCTTGATGAGTGTATCTATATGATACAACCAGACGAATTTATTGCAAAGATCCAGGAACACATGCTATGTAAGCTTAAGAGATCCATTTATGAATTTAAACAGGTATCGAGGTCTTAGAACACTCGGTTTGATCAAGCCATTTCTTATGATTTTGATCAGAATTCGAATGAGTCCTACGTGTACATGAAGCGTGACGGAAGCGTGGTGATCTTTCTAGTACTTTATGTAGACGATATCTTGCTCATCAGAAATGATGTGGAGGCATTATTTACGGTTAAAATATGGTTATCTGGACAGTTCGATATGAAGGATTTGGAAGGAACTAGTCACATCTTTGGGATCAAGCTTGTGCGAGATCGAAAGCAAAGGATGATGGGCTTATCACAAGCAAAGTATATCGATGATATCCTTGCTCGTTTTAGCATGTAGGATTCCAAGAAAGAGTTTTTTCTTTTCAGGCATGGAATCACTTTATCCAAGAATTAGTGTCCTAAGACACCTGATGAGGTAGAAAAGATGAAGGCGGTTCCTTATGCTTAGGTAGTAGGAAGCTTTATGTATGCTATGCTTTGCACTAGACCCGACATCTGCTTTGCCGTTGGCATGGTTAGCAAATATCAGTCTAATCCAGGGTAGGAGCATTGGATTGAGTTAAAGAATATAATCAAGTACCTAAAAAGAATTAAGGATTGTATGTTAATTTACTAGGCAGATAGTCTAGTACCTTTGGGGTACACCAACTCATATTTTTAGTCAGGCATAGAGCTTACATCAGGAGACAACCTTGTAGATCCTTTACAAATAGCTTACCGGCTAAGACTTTTGATAGTCATGTAGAGGGCATATGAGTCAGATGTATGGTAGTCTGATTTTGAGTATTAGTAGGAGATTGTTAAGGTTGGTATGAGCAATATATGTTTATTATTTTTTTGTTATACATGGATGTCCAATATTCTGTATAGTATTTAATCTAGTGTGTAGAGTACGGCTTACACACAGAAGATCAAATTTTAGGTTCTTACAGAATATAAGTTTTATGTTCACAGTTTAGATGGAAATTGACATACCATCGATACGACCGTGGCACAGAGTTTTAGTAGGCCTGCCTTGGATATGGAGAATAGATAATAGCGTCGTCTATTGTTCTGACTCTCTGTGCTAGTACATTTTGTGTATATTGAACGGGACATTTGGGGTAATTAATTTTATACTGACTATATAAATTAATTCACACTTCAAGATTATTATAAATAGTGCTTATCCTCTTAATTCTAAAATAATTATTGATTTACGTATATTTAATATTTGTTGTTTTAATTCATTAGAGGGTTGGATCTTATATAGGTCTATATTCCCAGTGAGTTGGACATCGGTATTATTTATATAACAAATATTAATTATTGACGAAATTCACGTTCTGAAAAATTAGGATTGACGATACCCCCTTAAGGAAGTTTATAAGTTTTGACCGAGTCAAACCTTGTAGGTGGATTTAATTATTCGGCAGTCAAATAAGTTAAGCGGAAGGATTTAAGGAATATCAAGATGCCCATTAAATTAAATTATCAGTAATTAAATTTAATTGGCGGGTATCAAGAATCTTAACGTGGGGAGAAATGGTATGCATTTAATAACAAGAGCTCAATGCTATATGGTCTTGAGATTATGGATCAGAGTGTTATTATAGTTTTTTACTAGTGTGAACTATAATTCAGTGTTTTATGAAAATTGTTAAAAACGATACTAGTTTTTCATAATTACAAATACCGCTATGAGGTTTGCTTAATTGTAGAAACCACTGATACGTGTCTGTGTTCCACTAGAAATATTACTAATAATTACTCTCCAGGTCCCTGCTGTAGCCCTATATATATACGGGTAGACTGAACCAGTTTTACCACTTGTCTTCTAAGACTAATGCTATTCCGATTCTACCAGTACGAGTTCTCAGAGGATTATAGCCCACACTATATCCGGAAATCGAATAAGAAAATACAGTAGAAGATCTGACAGGAGCTTCAACTTGGATTTAAATCGTAGTTGAAGATTCGATCGGTAAAAAGGTATTTATCTAAACTAACTTTGGGTGCACGAATTTTATTTTGATCGTTCGTCATTAAAAGTTTTATTTGGAACCCATTTTGGCAATTGCCCGTCTAGTTAATTGTTTTCGTTAATCGTTTGTAAAAATAAAGATCTTGACAGTCTTGCATTCAATAGATACCCCTTAAGGAAGCATATTAGTTTTGATTATGTCAAATCTTGCAAGTGAATTTTATCATTCGACATATCAAATAAGATAAGTAGAAGGTTTTAAATAATTATAGAATAGGTCAACTAAATATAATTGTCTGTAATTTAATTTAATCGACGGGTTTCTGTAATCTTAACGTGAGAAGATAAATAAACATATAATAATAGGAGCTCGGAATTTAATTTTTTAGAATAAGACCAGAAGTGCAATTACGATTCTTTAATGGTATAAATTGTAATTTATGTTTTTTAGGAACCCACCTAATTACATTAGAAGTTCAAGTCTTATTTACTCTTTAGGTATTTATCGAAGTCTATATATACGCCATTATAACGCTGACAGCCAGTTAAACACATATATATCATCCTCAGGGTTTTCATACTGTGATACCTGTGGCGTTGGGATTTAGGGGTCAAAAATAAGAGAACTCAAAAGATGTTTTGAAAAATATTTTAACACCTTGAAAACTGAATTTTGAAAACCCCTTTTTATTGAAAATAGAGTCGCCACTTAGTTTTTGAAAAAAATTAAGAAAAACAAAATTGGCTACTGATATTTTAAAACGTTAACCAGAGAAAGAAGGTTCGGGGGCTAAGGTACGAATCGGGAAAGATGTTAGGCACTCCGTTCGCCCAACTGTAAGGTTGGTCTCTACTAATCATTATTGGTTCTTTAATAGAATTTTTCAAATGCATGCAACTAAAAAAAATAAAGGTAAAGAGAGAACATTCAAAATTAAATATGAAAAATATATAAGAATGTACATAGCACTCAAAATCAAAACAAATAAAGAGGTAAACTCCTAAGTATAGGGCATGCAATTTCTAACTAAAAGGATACATGAAAATGTTCACATGCAATTTTATAAAAATAAGCTAATTATCATGATTTGCCTAAAACAACAAAATATACTAAAAGATGCTAAAATTACCTAAACATGAATTCGCTACAAAAATAAACTAAACTATTCTAAATATGCATTTAAAAAAAATAACCAAAACATGCATAAACATACATTAGATAAGCATTTAATACTAAATGTAAAGATGCATAAAAATTCTATATTAAAAGAAAATTTACTAACAAAAGAAAATAAGGGCTACATGAAAAAAAGAAATTAAAGGTTTAAAGAAAAAGAAAATAATAAAAAAGAAAAGTTTATGAAAGAAAAACATGCTACAGTGAAAATATTAGAAAATGTTCATTTATTAAAAGAAAACTTAACTATTTACCTAACTATTCTCATTTTAAGAACATTACATTTAAAGGTGAAAACTAACATAAATGACTTTTTATGATTTTTGGGTTTAGAGAAAGAAAGAAAAGATGAGATAAAATGTTATGAGAAGAAAATAAAATTTTAAATAGAGTTTTAAAAGAAAAATAGATACTAACATCAAAGAAAAAAATGCTAAAATTAGTAAAGAGAAGATTAAAAGAAAAAAAAGGGCATTATAAGGGAATTTAATGTTAGTAATGAAAAGAAAGTGTTAAAGGAAGAAATTATAGTAATATAAAATAGAAGGGAAAAAAAATAAAAAATAAATGTTAGTAAAGGAGCACTAAACTAATATTATAAGAAAAGAAAAGGAAAAGAAAGAAAGTGGTGCATTAAAAGAAAATCAAAACTATATTACAGAGAAGAGAAAAGAAAAAGAAATAAAATACTAAAATGAAAAATTACACTATTATTGAAAAAAATGGAAAATAAAGATTACTAAAGGAACATTAAAATAAAGAGAAGATAACATAGAACATTAAAAAGGAAATTAAAACTATATTGAAAGAAAGAAAAAGTAAACTATACTAAAAAAAGAAAAAAAAGAAATATAAATGCTAAAAAAAGGAATATTAAACTAATGCTTAAAAGAAAAAGGACATCAAATTAATGTTACTAGAAAAGAAAAAAAATAAAAATAAGGGCTAGTAAGGAAAATTAAACTAATACTAACAAAGCAAAAGAAATTAAAAACAACTATTTAACTTAAATATGAAATGTAGTATTGATTACTACGTTCATATAAATGTAAGTGTATCATTATAACGATTAGCAACATTAATTAGTTGTAATTGTCAAAGTATGCTAGCACTATTTTAATGATTTAATGAAAGAAAGAAAATAATAAGTGTACTAAGTGTGAATGTGAGAAAATTAGTTAACTAAACAATTAAAGTGAATAATCAAATTGCATGGAACAAATAAGACTGACTATGTAAATGGAAAAGAAATGTGAATTGAAATTGAAAATTAACCCGATCACTCTAAGAGAGAAAGTGGAGTTTAGAAAGATCGGAAATCCAAACGAGGTATCTAAATTGCTGGGGAATCCTCAAGTCGGGAATGTACTTCAATGATCCAATCCTCGGGTAGGGATCCATGCAAGACTTCAACGTCGGTCGGAGGTTCGGCAGGGTTTCAGCATTTGGGCTCGGGATTGCTCGATATGCCGGCAGAGTCTCACTCACTCAAAATTCGTACTGAAAATGTACGCTGAGGTAAGGTATTTATAGAATTCTTCAACCAATGAGGTGTTGCCACGTTTTGGGACACATCAGGCGATTTGGGGTTGGCGGTCGCCATAATGCAAGTTGGCGGTGGCCATGTTTTTGGAAGTTTTCACAAAGTTCTACGGCAGTCTCCACAATGAAAGTTGGCGGTCGCCATGATGAAATGTGGCGATCGCCATTTTTGGCTAGGGTTTCTACAAAGTTCTATGGCAGTCACCACAATGCAAGTTGGCGGTCGCCTTACTTGGGCAGCAAGTTTTGATGGTTCGACAAAATTTTATTTGGTTTGAAGGTTCCGGGTTCAAATACCGAGCTTGGATCACTTCCCGAGGATCGTACTTAGGCATTATTCCATCTGTTTTCATCATCGGATTCGCCTAAGATTAGGCGGGGTCAAATTGGGGTGTCTAAAGTTGCCCCTCTTTGATATAACTTACATAACAACGCGTGAAACAGGTTATATCAAAGACCCAGAGACAACAACTATTTGATCGAGCCGTCAATCTTAGGCCACAAGCACACAAGCATGCATATGATGTTGGTCGTACTCGAATTTTATCGAGTTACCTACGTACCCTTTTTGCTAGGGATCAGACCAAAACGTAGTTCATGGGGCAAAATGCAAAGATGAAATGATAAGAAATATGATGTGAATGCTATCATAAATAAATACTAACATGATGCAGACATTTACATTGCAATGCAAATATAATGCAAGAAAGTTCTGATGTTATAACACAGATCGAGAAAAAGATCATTCAGTTTTAGGTCGTGAAAGGACCAATGAGTTAGTTTAAGGTCGTGAGGAGGATCGACGAGTCAGTTTAAGGTCGTGAGGAGGACCGATGAGTTAGTTTAAGGTCATGAAGAGGACCGACGAGTCAGTTTAGGGTCATGAGGAGGATCGATGAGTCAGTTTAGGGTCGTGAGGAGGACCGATGAGTCAGAACATCAAACTAATAGGTCAAGTTAAAATCTAAAAATTCGAAACGTAGGATAAAAATAATTAAAAAGCAAAGTTACGGCTTTAAAATTATTTATACCGAGAAGAAAAATAGGTCGAGTTAAGACCTAAAATAATTTAGGACGGAATAAGGGATAAAAATAATTTTCAAAAGTCAAGTTACGGCTTAAAATTAAATTTATCGGGAGGATAAACCACACAGAAGAATTTTCTTTGAAACATTTTTGAAAAACACACAAAATTATATTTGAAATAAAAATAGAAATAAGGATCATTTTTGCTAATAAAACAAATAAAAAAACAGATGAAATAAATAAAAAGAAGATAAACAAAAATACATAGAAAAAGCCCCAAACAGCCCCTGAAAGCCCTAAAACGCCATAATGGTAAATTGATACGGGGCCGCCAACTCCAAAGTTGGCGGTCGCCGTGATGGAAATGATGTGACGGTTGACGTGTTAGCGGCCGCCTAGGATAAATCCTTCTGACATGGCGGTCGCTAGATAGAAACCTCTCGAACATGGCGGTCGCCATGTGTTGTTTGGGAAACATGGTGGTCGTTGACTTTGGAGTTGGCAACTGCCAACTCCAGACGCGTATCCGGCCCTTCAAGGCGCGCGGGATGGCTTCATTTATTCACTTTTCATTCTCTCTCTAGCGTCTCGTTCTCTCTCGCTTCTTTCTCAAACCTCTTTGGTTTTCCTTGGTTTTTAGCCATTCATTTTCCTTGTGAGGACGTTACTTTGTCACACGATGTTCACCCTTCTGTTTGTGATCCCTTTTCTCTTTATGGCGGGTTAGGTTCAGGGAGACGATGACCTTGGGGCACGACGGGGCCCATCTGCCACTGGGAGCTCCTCCATGGGGATTGCCCCTTCTACTAGTGGGGGCACTTCCACGCAGCCCACTGCTGCGATGGATGCCCTTGTTCTTGAGGCGGAGCGTGCCTCCCACCGTGCTACTGAAGAGGAGGCGCGAGTAGCTGCTGAGATGCAGGCGACTGCTGATGCTGCTGCAGAGGCCATGATGGATGCTTTCTTGGACTTCAACGCTGCTGAGGGTCATCCAGCACCCTTTGACCCTTATACGTATGCTCATCTGCCTTATCGCGTAGTTCCGTGCGGGATGAGGCGCTACGAGCCTCCAGATGATGTTGTTGCTGCTGACCTTCTTCTGCGGGAGCTTGACCTTCATATATCTCGTCGACGCCCATCGATAAGTATCCGATCCCTATTGTTTTAATACCAAACCATGAAATATCTCAAACGTAGACGTATGCCTAGGATTCCCCCATATGATGATGTGATGAATGACAATGATGGTTTTGATGATTTATTCTGATGTGTTTGATGAAAGATGATGATTGTTGATGATATAATTGGGATTTGAACTTTAGCTTAGGTATCCGTGCAATGAAAATTAAAACAATAGGGACACTAGAATTTTTAAACAACCAACAAAATGGGTGATTATTTTAGTGAGAAACTCAAAATAAAATGCTTGAATTTTTATTGTTATTTTAAGGAAAATACAAAATTATGGGGGAAAATTTTATCTTTGCTTCCGGGCATGAAAATAGAAGGGTTAAGTACATCAAAAATCTTAAAATTTGGGGTAAATATTTATTTATTTATTTTTTATTATTATTATATTTTTTTATAATTTTTATTTTATTTTTTATTTTTACTTTAAACTTGGGAAAATTTTGAAAAATTTTAGGAGAAATCCTGAAGAATTTTTAGAAATCTATAAAAAAAATTTAAAAAAAACATTTTGAAAATTTTGAGAAAAATCCTAGAAAATTTTAAGAAAAATCCTAAAAAAATTTGAGAAAATTATAATAATATTTTAGAAATTTTTAGAAAATTCTAGAAATCTTAAAAATCCTAGAAAATTTGAGGAAAATCTTTTTAAAAAAATTTATTTTATTTTTATTATTATTTATTTATTTATTTATTATTATTATTATTATTATTATTTTGGAGTATGAAAATTAGAGGAGTAATTTTTATCAAAAATCTTAGAAGTTTAAGGGATACTTCAAAACTTCAGGAAATTTTTCAAAAATCATAGAAAATTTAGGAAAATATTTTTAGAGAATCAAAAGAAATTTCGGGAGATTTTAACAAAAAAAAACTTAGAAAACTTAGGAAAATTTTTAGAAAGCCCTAGGAAATTTGGAAAATCTTTTAGAAAATTTTGAAAATTTTTGGAAAATCCTAAAATTAAGGAGGAATTTTAAGAAGATATTTAGAAAAATCTAAAAATTTTGAGAAAAATTTTAAGAAAATGTTAGAAAATCCTAAAAATTTTGCGAAAAATCTTAGAAAATTCTAAAAATTTTGAGAAAATTGTTCGAAAATCATACAAATTTTGCGAAAAAACTTAGAAAATTTTGAGAAAATTTTTAGAAAATTCTAGAAATTTTGTGAAAAAAACTTAGAAAATTTTGAGAAAATTCTTAAAAAATTCTATAAATTTTGCGAAAAAAACTTAGAAAAATTTGAGAAAATTCTTAGAAAATTCTAGAAATTTTGTGAAAAAAAACTTAAAAAATTTTGAGAAAATTCTTAAAAAATTCTATAAATTTTGCGAAAAAAACTTAGAAAATTTTGAGAAAATTGTCAGAAAATCCTAGAAATTTTGCGAAAAAACTTAGAAAATCTTAAAAATTTTGAAGAAAATTTTGAGAAAATTGTTAGAAAATCGAAAAAACTTAAGCAAAAGCTAGAAGATCTCAGAGATTTTTAGGAAGATTTTATTTTTATTTTTATTATTTTTATTATTTTATTATTTTTTTTATGTTTTTCTTTTGTTACGATTGGGGCCAATTTTTAAAGATTCCTAGAAAAATAATCCAAATGGGCAAAACACAAATGTCAAAGGAAAGGGAGATATTTTTTTATATATATTAGAATGATAGAGATTTGCCTGGTGCACCAGGGCTTAAGGTTACTAGGATGTGCAGAAATTACGAACCTAGGGTTAGGGCGCTTAGTTTTCTAGCGCTTGAAAGGATCGAAGGAACCTAGGTTTCGTTTTCAGTTGTTTCCCTGCACTTTGCTTGCTCGATCTGTTCTTTATGTATTCTCTATCTGTCTTTTCTTTACAGGCTGGTCACTACGTTCGAGGCTTCGGAGGTTCAGCCTCCGGAGAGGTGTTGGAGTGGTATGATGCCCTTCATGCTTCCAGCTTGGCTTATATTGATGCCTCTGGTTTCGCTCGTTTTATACCCGTGCTGGGTAGAACGAGCAACGACCGGGTATGGCTGACAGCCCTGGCCGAGCGGTGGTGGGATACCACCAACACTTTCCACTTCAATACCTTCGAGGCTACTCTGACGCCTCTGGATTTTGCCCTTATTACTGGCATCCGGGTTGGAGGAGCCCCCATCCCGTTTGATCCGCCTATATCCCAGTCGACCGACGCACTACTGTACTTCCTTGGGGCTGTCCCCGCGGAGATGTACTTGGAACGAGTCAGATACACCTAGTTTTTCAACCGCTTCCGACACTTTCAGTGCACCGAGTCTCGCCACTACGAGTTGGTCGCCCGAGGCTTTCTTATGAATATGTTCGGTACCTCCTTGTTTTCGAACAAGGAGAATACCGTTCACTTACATTACTTGGGTGGCTTAGCTCGTCTTGATCGGATTGCTTCATACGACTGGGGCGGTGCTACTCTGGCTACTCTCTACAGTTTTATGCGGACGCTGACCCGGTTCCCTCAGGAGCTGAGCATTGGGGGATATTGGAGGGTCTAGGAGGTATGATTCAGTTTCTGCAGTTCTTCATCTATTTCTGTTATCTATTATTTCTATTGGCTGACATCTTCTTCTTTGTAGTTGTGGACCTATGAGTTCCTCGGGCTTCACGTCCCTGTGAACTCTGCGGCAGACCCTCTGGTTATTCCCCATGCAACCCGATGGTCCCGAGGGCTAAAGGGGAAGAAGGCTGGGGGGAAGGACATTGATTGGTTTTGGGTCTCGTTGGACCGGCTGACTCCCGACCAGGTATCCCTACTTACATTACCCTCTGTACCATACTGTTCACTGTACTGTACCATACTGATTACTGTATTTCATTTACTGATACTGCACTGTGATTACTGTATATTGTTTTGTTCACTGTACTCTACAGGTTCACTGGGGCGTCTGGTAGGGAGTTGAAGATCGGGCTGGCGCAGACTTGATGCGTAGCCGAGACATCACTTCCAGGCGGATCTTGCTGGAGGGTTCATTTGGATGGGAGTACTATCTGGGAGAGCGAGTGGTTCCCTAGTCGCTTGGCCTGGATCACTTTCGGATCCCAATGGTCTCTCCAGTCTGTATGCGCCGGACTGATCATCTGGGCTCCATTGACTTGCTGCTGGAGACGGTGGGGACCCTAGCTTCGGAGCTACTAGTGGCGGAGGGAGACTACACAGCCTGGGCCCGGGCGCACCTGATGGGTCCCTTAGATCTCGGCCCGGTTGGCCCTGGTGGTAGGAGGAGGGGACAAGCACCAGAGGTTGCTAATGCCAGTGCTGATGCTGGAGTGGGAGCTGCCGTTGCTGCTGCTGCTGCTACTGTTGGAGCTGCTGCCCCTGGAGCTAGAGCTACTGGAGTTGGAGGAGTGATTGGTCCGGAGATCCCCTGGGAGATCCAGACTATGGCCTATGGCTTCCCATTCTCCCTTCCTGTTCCAGTCCCGCCAATTTCTAAGTTCAGAGCAGAGATTGGCCAGGTATTTCCTTATCCTTACCTCTTTCTTTCATTTTCTGCTTCATTTGTCTGGCTGACTTCTTCTCTTTCCTTCTGTAGTTTAATCAGGCGTGGGTGGACCAGACGATGCTGATGGTCACCGGCCTGAGAGTGATGGTTCGGCAGATGGATGCCTCGATGCGGGCGGCCGGCATTGCTTTCACGCCAGTAGCCGTTGTAAGTAGCTTGCATGTTCCTCTTTTTTTTTTTGCATTTTCCTACCTTTTATTCTGCTCTGAGTCTTGCTTTTCTTTTAACAGCCTCCAGCTCCGGTCGCTGGCGTAGTGCCTCCACAGGGCCCAATTGGGCCTCCCGCTCCAGCCCCAGCCCCAGCCCCGGTTAGAGGCTGTGGTTCTCGAGCGTCTTCTCGGGCCCGTTCTAGAGGGTCAATCTCATCTGCTCGGAGCCGATCCAGAGTTATCTCCTCCTCTGGCAGTGATAACGGTGATGACTTCGACAGACTTTTTGAGGACGACAACTCGGAGGAGGCCGACCCTTCCCGTCGAGTGCGCTCAAGGCATACGTGAGAGATAGAGAGTTCCCCCCACTTTTTTGTTATTTCTTGCTCAAATACATTTACTCTTTATAAGCTTGCGTGCCTTAGTTTGACATATATTTTTATACATTTATCTGCTTCATGGGCCTGTGTGCCTCAGTTTGACATATACACTAGCTTGATCCATGGGTTTGTGTGCCACAATTTCGCTGTTGGTTGGGCCTGGGTGCCCAGTTTTATTCTGACATATTGGTTCCATTTATCTGTTCATCTGTTGCCTGATTTTCCTTTATTTGCTGCAAAAACTGTCATAGATGCATAGTTTAGATGCCACCACTGATACAGATTATACAAACTGTAAACTATCCCATACCCGTCTTGTTCAAACATGGTGGTCGCCATAACATAACATGGCGGTTGCCACTTTCCCAAAATGTACACTTGGCGGTCGCCCATTTCAACATGGCGGTCGCCTCGTCAAAGAAATGATGTCACTATACTATGCTTTTTAGAGTTGGCGGTCGCCAGATCCGAGATGGCGGCCGCCACAATAAGTGTGTCTTTTACCAAATTTTTGGTTTCTCGCCCTTTTCTGCCCTATAAATACAGTCCTGGATGCACCATTTACTGTTACTCTGACTCAGATGGCTTCTTCTATTCTTCTATGGATTGAAGCATTTTTCCACATTGAACGTTTGAACTTTTTTTCATTTGGCTTGAATGCCCTTTTCTCACCGAGGGTTGTGGAGATTGACAGTCCCTTATTATCGGCTGCTACTCAACTGTGGGATCCGCAGTCTCACGTCTTTCGGTTTGGTCTTGAAGAACTCTGCCCCACTATAGAGGAATTCACTGCTATGCTGGACCTAACTCCGCAAAATTCTGTTATTGTCCCCACTCCCTTTTTCTCTGCTCGACAGCGGGTGATGCAACTCTGCGGTCTGTCTAAGATGGAGGCTTCTCGTCTGATCTCGGGTGACTATCTTGACATTCCATGGCTTATTGAGAGATTTCATCCTACTAGTGACCTCAGTGAACTAGATTTTCAGTTGCGGCGCCGTTATGCACTTTTCTTCTGCCTCCTTACCCAGTATCTACTTGTCCCTTCCGATGGGCGGGTTAGTTGTGTCCTGGTTGACATTCTGGCCAAATGTGGATGGGGAGAGACTTTGTGCCCCTGGTTTTGGCTGAGACACTACTGGGCTTGGACGCTGTTCATCGTGGTAAAACCACCACCTTTGCTGGCAGCCCTTTACTTCTCCAGGTGATCTTAACATCTTCCACTATATCAAGTTCTATGTTGTACTGCAAAAGTCCTTTCTCTTACTATTCTAACTCTTGCTACAGATCTGGCTGATGGAGAAGGTGAACCTTGTTCAAAAGCCTCCCACTGATAGGTACAATACTGCTGCTTTCCTTTACCGCCCGCGTTATCAGATATGTGACACCGAGGCAGCTTGGTGACAATATCTTTCCTTTCTGACTAGCCCAAATATTACCTGACAGAGCCCTTGGTGGCGGATTCCTGTCATAACTTTGACTACCATGGATCATCCTGGTATGCTGCTTGTTGGCCTACGTCAGACTACCTTTTATTACCCACATCGGATTATGCGACAGTTTGGTCGAAGTCAGACCACCTCTTCCAGCTTTCGCGATCATCTGTTCTCATCTATGCTGCGGGCTCCATTTTTAGCACAGTATCAGGATGCTTGGCCTTCCCGTTCACGTATGGAGATGCAGGAGCTGCAATGCCCTGAGCTTTCTGCTGAATACAAGACATGGTTGACACAAGATAGGAAAAAAAAAGATAGAGAAGAGGGGAAACAAGTAGCAAAAAGGAGAAGAGTTTGAGGATCTCTGCTTTATTTTGAAAAATTTCATAGCTTTCTTTTTTTTTTTTGTAGAGTTTGGGACTTGTGTGCCCTTCCTTTATTTAAGAGCTTTGTAATGAAAAACTCCCACTTCATGTTTAAGATGGTTCACATTTATTCGAAACTTAAATGTCTTTATTATCAAAATTCAAAAATTAATTTGCATTGGTCTTACTCAGATTCAAAGATGGCTAAAAACAAAGGATGTGGCCGGACTTCTTTTAAAGGAAGCTTTCTACGTATCCCAAAAAGATGGAATCAGACCATAACGTAGTTCGGGCTCGATTTTCACTCGAGTATTGACGCTCTCCTTTTGTAATGCATAACTTTTGCCAAGGTTGCCCTTTCGTGTTTTAAGCCTTGCGGGCTGCTCTAACTTTTGCCTGAGTTGCCTTTTTGATTTTTAACTCAACGAGCTTTTATTTTATCTTTATTTTTACCTCAGGGATAGTACTTTTTGAGCTGGTTAAGGTTAACTGGAGTGGAGAATACATTGCCATCCAAATCCATGATAATGACTGCATCACTGGTCATGATGATTTTGATGAGAAACGGTCCGGACCAGTTTGGTTCAAATTTGCCTCTCGGGTCGAAGATATGAGCTTTGATTTTCTTAAGGACCAGATCTCCTTCTCTAAGATCCCCGCTCTTGACCCTCTTATTGAATGCTCGAGCTATCCTCCTTTGGTAACCTTGCACATGGAATAGAGCTTGCAGTCTTCTTTCATCAAACATGAGCAATTCTTCCATCTGGTTCCTCTGCCATTCTGCTTATGAGATATTGGCCTCAACCACTACCCTTAGTGAGGGAATTTCCACTTCAATGGGGAATACGGCTTCCATCTCATACACTAGAGAGTATGGCGTTGTTCCTGTTGAGGTTCTGATTAACGTTCGGTATCCCCAAAGTGCAAACGGTAGATGCTCTGGCCTATCTTTGTGTGAGTTGATTGTCTTTTGTAGGAATTTCTTAATGTTCTTGTTTGCTGCCTCGACTGCTCCATTGGTTTGCAGCCGATATGGCAAGGACTTATGAGCCACTATCTGGTATTCCTCAAAAAGATCCAAAACCTCTCCTTGGAAATGTGAGCCATTTTCCCAGGTAATTTTATGCAGTACCCCGTATTGGCAAATGATGTTTTGCTTGATAAACTTAGCGACATGGGAGGCCTTCAATACCGAGTAGGAAGCTGCTTCCACCCACTTGGTGAAATAGTTAATGGCCACGAGGATAAACTCATGTCCATTGGATGCCTTCGGGGTTACTCTTCTAATTACGTCAATACCCCATACTGATAACGGCCATGGTGACGTCAGGTTACACAGCTGAGACGAGAGAACGTGCATAAGGTTTGCGTGAATCTAACACTTATGGCACCTCTACACAAACTGTATACAGTCTGTCTCCATTGTCATCCAAACATATCCTTGTCGTAGGATCTTCTTGGCTAACATATTTCCATTCATGTGTGGCCCATAGACTCCCGCGTGTATTTCTTTCATCAGTTCTTAGCCCTCTTCCATGTTTACACACAGCTTATTGAACCCAGAATGTCCTCGTTTGTACAGTCTACCACCGCAAATGACAAACTGTACAGATAGTCATCGTATCGCCCTTTTGTCCTTTTTATTGGCAAACTTGGGATATTCTCCTTTCTCTACGAAGTTCTGTATGTCAAAATACCATGGGAGTGCGTCAGTGCTTTCTTCAATAGCGGCTGTCATTTCATATGCCGACTTTCTCTTTTACTCAATTATTAAAGGTTTCATCCGAACTCCAGGTTGTATGTCAATCATGGATGCTAGAGTGGCTAGTGCATCGGTGAACTGGTTCTGCAGTCTTGGTACATGGGTGAAGATCACCAGTTCAAAGCACGGTATCAGCTTCTCTAGTTCTTGATGGTAGAGAATCAATGTCACGTCCCTGACCTTCCATTCTCCTCTAGCTTGTGAAACCACTAGTGCTGAGTCTCCGATGACTTCTAGCTTCCTCGCCCCTAGTTCTAATGCTGCCTCCAATTCGGCTAAACATGCTTCATATTCGGCCTGATTGTTGGTGACTTCAAAATTGAGTTTTAAAGATAACGGAACATGTGATTCATTGGGAGTGATAAGAACATGTGATTCATTAGCTGTTCGTCAGGAAACTGAAATTCTGTGTTTTTGCCTCCTTCAACTGGTTGATCAACCAGAAATTCTGCCACTGTTCTGCCCTTGATGACTCCTGGGTGACATATTAAAGATTAAATTCTAATAATAACAACAACTATCGGGCTAGCCTTCCTGTCAGTGCCAACTTTTCGAACAGATACTTCAACAGGTCCATCCGAGAGATGAGATTTACTGTGAAAGACAGCATGTAGTGCCTTACTTTTCGGGAAGCCCAAACCAAGGCCCAGCATGTCTTTTCCAGCGGCGTGTACCGTATTTTTGACCTGATCATCTTCTTGCTTAAGTAGTAGACAGCCTTTTCAATTTCAGTCTCACCTTCTTGTGCTAGTATGCATCTCATTGCTGAATTAGTCACTGACAGGTTTGGGAGGAGCTAGAACGGGTGGATTTTGTAGGTACTGTCGTATGGCATCGAAGGCGTCTTGGCATTTTTGATCCCATTCAAATTCAACTCCCTTCTTTAGCAGACAAAAGAGCGGCTCACAGGTAGTTGTCAATTTTACGATGAAGCGGCTAATGAATTGGATTTTATCGAGGAAGCCTCTGACTTCTCGCTCGGTCCTTGGAGGAGGTATTTCTAAGATTGCCTTAATTTTTGAAGGATCGACTTCAGTACCCCGTTGAGTGATCATAAATCCAAGCATCTTCCCAGCAGTAACTCCGAATGCACACTTTTGTGGGTTGAGTCGCATCTTGTACTTTCGGATCCTTTCAAAGAATTTTTGCAGAGCTGTGATGTGGTCTTTTCAATCCTTGAATTTGACTATCATATCGTTCACGTACACTTCGACCTCCTTATGTATCATGTCATGCAATAAGGTAGTGGCAGCCCTTTGATAGATTGCCCTGGCATTTTTTAAGCCAAACGGCATAACACGGTAACAATAGGTGCCCTGAGCCGTGGTGAATGTCGTCTTTTCTCTGTCTTCAGGATCCATCAGAATCTGGTTGTACCTGAAGAAGCCATCCATGAATGACAGCAAGGTATGCCCCGCTGTACTGTCTACTAGGACGTTGATGTGCTGTAGTGGAAAATCGTCCTTTGGGATGGCCTTATTGAGGTCCCGAAAATTCACGCAGACTCGGATATGACCGTCCTTCTTTAAAACTAGCACTATATTGGCTACCCATTTTGGATACTCGGTTACCATTAGGAACCCAGCGTTGATCTGTTTGGCAACCTCTTCCTTGATCTTCAAAGCCCATTCTGGCCGGATCCGTCTTAATTTTTGTTTGACCAATTTAGCATCAGGGTATAGAGGGATGTGGTGTTGGACAATATCTGGATCAATTTCAGGCATATCTTCGTAAGACCATGCAAATACATCTTTGTATTCTTTTAATAAAATTTTCAATTGTTCTTGTTCAGCTAAGGATAAAGAAGAACCAATTTGAACATTTTGAGGATTATTTTCAATACCCAGATTTATTGACAAAGTTTTTTCAATTATTGGTTGGGCACGCATTTTTTCTTCTCTTTTTATTAAAAAATTTATTTTTTCGGGGTTATCCCCGTCGAATTCAAAATTGTCGGAAGGCATATGAAATAAATCAAACAAAGCAGAGTAATCGGAAATCTTGTTCATTTCATTGGAAATAGAAGGAATTACAAACTTGACAGTAAAAGCAGAAAGAGGAGCACCAACAGATGCGCCCTCAATTACAGACTCTAACTCAAACTTAAACTCAGGATTGACGACCTGCACATCAGAAGACTCGATGAACCAATTCTTTACTTCCTTTGTGGCCACGTCGACGATGAGCTTGGTACAATCTGTCGGTGTGCCGAAATCCATTATGAAGCAGTCCGATTCAGTTATACGCAGCTGAGCCATATCCTCATTGAATAGCACTCCCAGGTTAGTACCATCAAGCTTGTCAGCCCAATCCTCTTCCTGAATCTTCTTTTCTTCCTTCTCTCCTTCCATTGTTTCCTTCTCTTTCGTGTTAGACAACTGGTGGCTGAAAAAGAACTCCAACCCTGGCAGCTTTTGATTGGTCTCTTCGTCGATCCATGGCTTCGAAAAGCCACAATATGGAAAATCTTCCCTTTCCTTGATGAAGTACCCATTGAGCGTCCCAAAATAATTAGCCTTTCACCCCCTTCTAGGCCCTTCAAGATCTTCTTCTGTTGGTTTATACCCAAGACCAAAACGGTGTGAAGTCAGCAATACCTAAATGCGTTCCGGGATTCCTTGCTGCTTACATCCTAATCCCATGCCAGGGAAAAAGGACATTTTTCTTATCATCATTAAAGCTCGTGGGTTGACATACCTTTCTTCTTCATTCATTAATGTCTGAACAGCTTATGCTTCATCGAACTAAAAACCACTGAGCAACACATCATTTTCACTATGTTGAATTTCTAGCAGAGTTGTGTCCTCTCCTCCTTTCGGAGGGAGGGTCAATACTGTCCTCTCTATGAATGGTTAAAATTACCCCGTTCTTTATTAATTTTAGTTTTTGGAGAAGGATAGATGGTACTGCCTGGACATTTGGGTCATGCAGCCACGGCCTGCCTGGCAGCAGATTGAAGGAGGCGGACACATCTAGCGCGTGAAACTCAACTGACGTCTCTAGTGGTCCCACTGAAACAGAAAATGACACCAGTCCTAGTACATCCCTTTTTGTGTTGTCATAGGCTCACACCCCTTAATTGCAGAGAGTGAACTAGTCTGACTTCATCCCTAAGCAGATGGTCGTTCTCAATGGGCAAATGTTCAAGGCGGACCCATTATCAATGAGGGTTACCTGGACCCATTTTTCTAGGCACTTGACAGTGATATGAAGTGACTTGTTGTGACTTTTTCCTTCAACGGGCAAATCCTTATTAGAAAAGAAAATGACTTTCGGTTCGGCGGCTGGCAGAATAAGTCCAATAAGCTGCTCGGGGGTTGCATCTATTGGGACACTAGCCTTGTTCAATACCATCAAAATAACTTGCATGTGCTTATGCGAAGCCATTAATAAGCCCAAGATACTGATGTTGGCTTGCGTCTTTTTCAACTGTCTTAATACAGCATCAACATCATCCTCTTGCTCTGTCTCTTTCCCTTTTCCACTTAGCTGTCCCCTCTCTAACTGGCTTAAAGTGTCGTCCACTTTTGGTTAGGTGTTTCACGCCGTCTTTGAGATCCCATAATCCCAGCATCACATTATCATTCTGTCTTACTTCATTTACGTGCAGAGGGCCTTCGAATGCCCACAAATCACTTAGGTCACTAATGGCTACCCTTTCCCTTCTTTCCTCGTCATCTTCAATAGCTCATGTATTGTCAACCTCCTCCCAGATGTCCTCTTCGATAAAGTTCACCTGCTACTCCTGAGCGGCCCAAAAATTAGTCCATTTGGTCCCATCAGATTTCAACACAATCTTGACCAGCCAATAGGATTGCATGTCGTCAACGTGTACTTCCTCCTCAAAAA
>JAUMHN010188830.1:0-12542 GCA_032360265.1 Heliamphora ciliata
CAAATACTGGATAGAATATACGGACTATGCATTCATACATCACAAATATAAATATGAAACCATAAATGCAAAACCATTTCAAATGTTTGTCATTAATATGCCAGGGATCCAGAATAAAATACATAAAAAGTATGATTTTTCAATATACATTCCCAACAGAGACTTCGTCCAACGGGTATTCATAACCATATGGTGGGGGAGGGTCCCAAGGTTCCCACGGGCCTCCATGGTCACATGGTTCTTCGATAATCGGGTGCCATTCCGGCACATCTTCTCCTCATCATATTCTATATCTATGAATTCTTGCTCGGCCTCTTCCAACTCCCACATGTCGTTCGTTCTCTTCCTAATAATGCCATTTGAGTGAACATGAGATAGGTGCCTTGGGTAGAGGTGTCCTCGGTTTTGACTCATGTAGAGGAACAATATATATGGAAGGGTTAAACGCAGGACTCGTGGTTCCCAACGAATTCACTTGAGAAGCATTTTCCTCTTTCTATTCCTTCTTCTTCTCGGCTTCCGTATTGACTAGAAGAAACTCTTCCTGCTTGTTCTCACTGTCAACGTCCTTTTCGTTTGAAGATTCTCTATCTTTCTTCTTAGAAGACTCTCCTACTTCTAATGCTATTTTTTCTGTTTCTTCCGTTTTGAAACTCGGGTTGGCTTCCCCACACTAAGCTGCCCCTTGGTGCCAGGTTGTATCATTGCTCAGGACAGTCGAAACGTGCCACTTGATGTCGATTCCTGGCTCTTCCAAATCATCTAATGCCTTAAGGTGGGCCAAATCTTCCCATAGGCGTTTAACTTCTTCTTCTTCCTCATCATCGGTAGGGGGAGGGTTTTCTTCTTCATGTACGATGAAAGTCGGCAAGTTGAAAGAATCGTCATCAATCAATTCCAGAATAAGGTCATCAAACCACAACACATCTTATCTGGATGAAAAATCTACAATTGGTTTTGGTTCTGTTAAGAAAATAATGAACTTAGTGGGAATATAACCTTATGATCCTCCCTCGATGGTGTTCACATTCTGCTAATTGGGATGATTTAGAAGAGAGTTGGTAGAAATGTTTGGTTTCTGTATAGCGGTGGGCGAGGGATCACTTTATTGTCGATCAAATCTTAGATCTCATGTCGAAGCCACATGCAATTGTCAGTCGGATGACCGTGCCCTTGGTGAAAGGCACAGTACTGGGTAGGGTTATACTGGGGTGGCAAAGGATTTAGAGGTGGGGTTGGCTTTAAAGGCTTTAAGAGACCACTTTCAATCAAATGGTTCATGATAGATATTAACGGCACAGTGAGTTGGGTGAAGGTTCTTTGTTGATTTTAGGGTGGATTTTGGACTACCGGCTGAGTAGACGGGCTCGCCTGATTCCAGTTAGGGTTTAGCTATAACGACTTGGTACAGACCCTAGTTGTGATAACCCGATTAATAACGACTTGTGTAAAGACCTTGCTCGGATCCTAGTATTAGTGATGGATAGTCCACAAGGCTATAGAGCACAAATGAGGTTTAATACCCTAACTTGAATCAAAAATCCTAAGTTCGGCCCGAAAATCCTAAAAAGGTTCAAAACTCAAGAAACAAAACCTAAGTACCCGAAGAGTCTCCCAAGATTCTAAACGAAGTAAATATCATGAAATAATGAGTTAAAAATAAAAAAATCCTCATAAGTTGGGTAAAATAACCGTTTTGCCCCTAATACAGCAAAAAATTTTAAAAACTCAAATTTTGACACATAGATACCCTAAATCAAGAATTTAAGTACAATCAAGTAACAAGGGACAAAATAACATCAAAAATGCCAAAAATTCTCCTTAGTGGCCAACCACCTTGGGAAGAGTGCCAAAAAGTGACTTTTTGCTTTTTTTTGCTTAAAATGATGAGAAAGGTATTACAATAAGCATTATAATGATCAAATACTTGTTGAATAAATAATATACATAATAATATAGTGTTATAGGTCAACAAAAGTAAATAAATTATTATTGAAGTTCATACAGAACAAAATAAGTCAAAAAATCATAAATTGCCAAATTAGCTTAATTTGATTTAAAAGTTTACATCTATTTAATCAATTGCTATGGAAACTATGATAATACATACAAATACTGTATTTATCATAAACATAATAAAATGATAGGTCTCAATAGGAATAGACACCAAAAAGATACATCAAATTAACTTTTAAAGCATTTTTTGCACAAAAGGGCACGCAAACCAATGCAAAACCCCTTGATTGATGTGGGGTCAGGTTTTTATCCCCCAAACAGCCCCTAGCTGTATTTCTCTTCTCCATATCTGATGTATATGCCTCAAAAGTTGCACCATGTCAACTCATATCAATTCAACCCATGTGATGTGTAAGGAAGAAAGGAGAAAAAAGGTACCTTAATTAATCTTTTGTCCCCTCCAAGTCCCCTAGTCTTTGCCTATATAAACCAAGCCAAACACCATCTTCTTCCCTTCATATTTTCGTGCATATAGAGAGAGAAAGACTTGGTTGAGTGTTCTATAAGTTTGAGGGAGAAAAAGAAGAGAAAGAAGGAAGAAGGGAGCTAAGAATAAAGTGGTGTTTTCCTATCCTACCATCCTGCCATCCTTGAGCCTTCTAAACAAGTAAGTAAAACCTCTAAACCTTGTGTCTAATATCCCTCAAAATATCCCCCAACACATCCCTTTAAACACTCTAAGAATCGAGAACCGAAATCAAACCGAAAAGGCGTCGTAGTTGAAAATTTAGGGCTGTTATGTTTATGGATGATATGAGATGCTGATGTATATTGTTATCTTTGAGTTTGATGATTTCTAAGAGTTTTTGAGCCTTGATATTAAAGTCTAAAACACAAGCATGCAAAGCAATGAAATAAAAACTTGACATGACACAAGTAGAAGACTTGGACCCTAACAGACTTGATTTTTGAGAACATAGATATTTCTGTCCTGAACTTTGAAATACCATAACTCAATGTAAAAAATTGATCTAAGTATGTTCTTTATGTTCAGATTTATATTTCTGTGTTATGTTTCATCCAAAGTTAGTTTCAACTCATTTGCATAAGTAGAACTCGAGATATTGCAATTTTACCAAAGTGTGTCATTTTCCGACCAGTCAACACTACCGACTTAGAAACCCTAGTTTAAAGTGAGATCTAAACTTTGTGTAAGTCATGAAAGTTGTAGATAACATGTATATATATCTACCCACCTAAACGGAGCACAAAATATTAAGTTTTGATAGATCAAAACCCATTTGAAAGTCTTTGTTGAGTTTTAACCCTCAAGGGACACTTCTGTCACCTATTTTTATATAGCCTAAAGACCCTATTTTTAGTGATCTATTCCAAAATTAGTCTACATGAATATTGTAGCTAACATATGGAAGTACTTGATGCCCAAAATTAAGACCTTTAAACCTTGGGTTGATACCCAAAAACTGTTTCAAACCCTCATTCCAAAATCAGCTCTGCTGAGTTTTGGCAGTTGACAGAACCTATTTTCTAAAATGGCTAAAAAGTCTAATTTGTTCCAAACATGAAACTTGTAGGGGACATGTTGAAATAGAACATACTCAAATATGGGCTCATTTGGACTTGATCTGATACCCCGAAACCGAGACCAACAGAAGCATGTGTTTGGTAAAATCTTGAGAAAAGTACTGAACTATTTTTACTTTGGATGTTTTGTTCACCCTTTTACCTTAGGTTTTGGCTTTGGTGTTAAACATGAGAGTTGTAGAAAATATTTTTATCTAAATGGTGTTTAGAAATCATAATTTGATTCCAAGTCTAAATGTCCCAAAACCCTGTCGACCCTTTTAATTTAATACTTGAACTTGACCTTTAAAGTTGCTGTGTATGCTTGAGTGCCTTTTTGTCGTGAGACCAGAGTTTGTGTTTTGATTGATTTGAATTAGTTGATTATTGTTTTTAATTGAATGTACGATGATTATAACTCATGCTTCATATCCTTGTACTCCATGCTCATTATTTTACTATTCCATACAAAGTATATATATTTCATCTTAGCCTAAGCCATGATCAATTTATACCTATGAATTGTAAATAGTGGCTACACATGCCATATCACATCATCATTGGGTTGGGTTTACGGGGTTCACCCAATTTATTTATTTAGAAGAATGAAATTGAACCTTAGGTCTGATACATGGATTGATGGAATTAGAATTCTTAAAAATTTAGATATTTGGAAATGTTGTGATATTGGCTATATGTCCTGATTTGTTTTGGAAGGTTTTGCCCCAAGTGCTAAATGCACATTATTGTGATATTTGTATTTTGGTGAAGGTGGTTCGGATGGTGTAATAATAGGAGTTAAATTTTGCGATCCTGCGTTTGACCTTGACCTGAGAGTCGAGAGCCTGAGTGTTGACTTGTCCACACCCTTGCCGTCAGTGATGACCCTGTTGGACACTTAGTCCGCTGCGTAGTCATCCCTTGGCATAAGGAATGCTCTTTATCGATCGGTAGACTTGGTCAGCGTGGTTGGGATCATGGGATTTAAGATGGTTCACCTCAGTTTGGGAGAACTTAGAATAACTTAAGTTAAATTGGATTAGAAAATAAAATTTATTGCATCGCTTCTATCTGAATTACTTACACGGCATCTCATATACACATGTTTATTAACTTATTTTCCATCCTATCATAAATTTGTCTGTCTTTTTGACTTTAATTCGTATTGGGTGTTATATGGTATGTGTTGTGGTGAATTTTGTTCCGTGAGATTAGTTAGAAAGTTAGAGTATTTTGCTTCTGGGTCTTGGGTCATGGCATTCGTGCCACAGGTGAGGAGGAGTTCTTAGAGGAAGTCAACCTAGAGGGAGAAGAAGAGTTAGAAGAACAGGGTGAGTTCCAAGAACACGTGGATTTTCCTGATGCATTCGGAGGAGTCGAGACCTATGTTTTCGTTCTTATATTCAGTTCTCTCATACTTAGTGTAATTTTTAAAATTTCTTGGTGAAACTGTAATAGTTATGTAATTTTGAACGGTTTAGAATGCCTTTATGATGTGATAATTATCGTATATAAATATGAATGAATGGATAGAATATCCATTTATTTATATTTATGTATGCCCCGACGTGCCCAGAGAACGGGGCTTCACATTAGCAATTTCACTTAATAACTCTAGCATACAGCATTGGCGGCATTGCCCTGATTATTGACGTATGGTTTCTGAACCGTTCTTTGACTCAGTTCTCCCTTTTTAATATCCCTAAAATGCAGAGTGTCCTCTATCTGTACCCCAGCATCGAAAACCTGCTCAAATGTCATCAATGACTGCGTGATCAGATATTTACGAAACTGCAGCTACAAGTTCTTCACCACCATTATTACTTGCTCCTTCTCAGTGGGTCAGCTTTTCATTTTGGCTACCTTAGCCCTCCACCGGGTTAGGAACTCGACAAAAGATTCCTTAGCCTCCTGACGGGTTGTCTCGAGTTCCCGGATGGTGACATCGAGCTGGATGTTGTAGTTATACTGATTGACAAATGCGGTGGCAATGTCCTCCCATGTTCTCGTCTTTGCAGCATATAAAGACAAAAATCATTTCTGAGCGGCTCCTAATAAAGATCACTGGAAAAGCTGAGATTTGAATTGATCACTAATATCCATTTGTGACAAAGTTTGCACATACATTCTCAAATGGATCCTCGGGTTCTCGGTCCCGTTAAACTTCTCCATATTGGGCATTTTAAACTTTTCGAGCAACTTAGCATCAGGGAATAAATAGAGACCCTCGACGTCTAGCATATAGTCCTCAACTCCTCGGGCTTTTTTCAAAATCTTCTCCAATTTGTCGAACTTATCAGACAAGATTGACTCCTTGGTGGCCAAGATTTCTAGAATTTCCAGCCAGACAGGCTAAACAACTGCTGGTTGGGCTCTCTTGGTTCCCACATTATCATCCCAAATGTTATTTGCTATACCATCTTCGAGGTAATTCGGAATAACCACATTGGGGTCTACAACCCAGGTCTACAAAGCTTGGATTTGAGCCTAACACTGAGTCTGGACCCTGACCTGATTTGTTATAGCAGTACTAACTCCTTTGACTGTCTGTTGCAATTCTAGAATTTCCCTCATCATATCAGCAATGGTCAATCCCAGCTCTGCTATTGGCAATCTGAACTGATCAGTACGTCAGAGTCTTCCTCTCGGAGATTGGGCCCAAGTGCGTATAGGTTCTTCTTTTCTCGGTGCTATTATCTCGGGTCTCTAAACTGAAAGGGCTCACATAAATCGGAAGACTCAGTAGCTGGACCTAAACTCAAAACAACTTACCCTTAACAACGGATTGGGAGGACGAAAACTAACCTTAATCGGGGTGTTACTATACAAACAAAAGCATCCATAAAAAGAAAATTACATAACCCTAAAAGATTTATTGATCCTAAAAGAAGGGTTCTAAGAATCTATATGCACATGAAAAGGCTGGTACATCTTCACTCAGTATACCTTCTGAATAAAGTCAAGAATATACCTTCCAATGCCAGGAATGGTGCAAGGCATGGTCAAACGGTACACAATAACTCTTTTTGCCACATTTATGGAAGCAAGTGGCCAGAATACTTGTTGACTTCCCCGATATAGTGTTGGAGGCAAAACTGTTAAGATCTTTATTTTTGCAAGCGATTATCTAAAAAAAATTAACTGGACAGGAAAATGCCAAAACGGGCTCTAGATAAAAACTTTTGATGATGAGTGATCAAAATAAAATCCGTACATTTGAAGTTAATTTAGAAGAATACCTTTTTACTGGTCGAATCTTCTACTACGATTTGAATCTGAGTTAAAGCTCCTGTATGCAATTCCCGAATATAATGTGGGCTATAATCCTCCAAGAACTAGTACCGGTAGAGCCTGGACAGCTTTATTCTTAAAGACAAGTTATGAAACTGGTTCAACCTACCCGCATATTTATAGGGCTACAGTAGGGACTTAGAAAGTAATTATGAGTAAGACTTCCAGTGGAACAGAGACACGTATTAGCGATTTTCGCAATTAAGCAAACTTCATATCAGTATTTGCAATTATGGAAAACCAACAGCGGTTTATGTAATTTCCATAAAACACTGAATTACAGTTCACACCACTAAAGAACTATAATTGCACTCCGACCCTTAATCTCAAGACCAACTTGCATTGAGTTTCTATTATTAAATACTTACCATTTCTCCTTACGTTAAGATTTCTAATACCCACCATTTAAATTTAATTACTGGCAATTTAATTTAATCGACATCTTGATATTTTTTAAGTCCTTCTCCTTAACTTATTTGACCGCTGAATAATCAAATCCACCTGTAGGGTTTGTGTCGGTCAAAACTTATAAGCTTTCTTAAGGGGTATAATCAATCCCAATCTTTCCAGACGTGGATTCTGCCAATAATTAATATTTGCCAAATAAATAATACCACTATCCAACTCAACGAGAATATGGACCCATATAAGATCGCATCCTCTAATGAATCAAAACAACGAATATTAAATATACGCAAATCAATAATTATTTTATGATTAAGAGGATAAATACTATTCATAATAACCTTGGGGTGTGAATTAATTTATACAGTAAGTATAAAATTAATTATTCCAAATGTTTCGTTCAATACACACAAAGTGTACTAGTACAAAGAGTCGGAATAATAGACGACGCTATTATCTGTTTCCTATAACCAAGAGAGGCCTACTAAAACTCTGTGTTACAGTCGTACCGATGGTATGTCTATTTTCATCTAAATTGTGAATATAAAACGTATATTCTGCAAGAACCTAAAATCTGATCTTCTGTGTGTAAGCCATACTCTACACATCAGATTAAATACTATATAGAATATTGGATATCCATGTATAATATTAAAGAAATGATACACATACATTACTCATAAAGATTCTTATAAAATAAAAAATTAATTTTATTAAAATAAAATTAATTACTAAAAATATGATTTTCAGTATACCAACCCTAACAAGTCCCGAGACAGTAAACTAACCAGGGCATTGGGTAGACAGAGCGGGAGTTCGAGAACCAAGCACACAAATATGCAAATATAAATGTGAATACCGATGAAAAATTTACAACAAGAACCATTGACATTTTAAGTTTAGCCCTCTTGTGATTTTATTTGGAAAACTAGTCCCCAGAAAAGTTACGGATGCTTTGAGGGAGTATGTGGGGGATGCACCAGATATCTATTACTTTTAGAAAATATTCTTTTTCCTTTTAAAACAAAAGTCCAAGATATTTGAACATCCTTTTTAAAAAAATAGAGTCGTCACCTAGTTTTTGAGAAAAATCAAGAAAAAAAAGGCTATGGGCCTTTTAAAAACGTAAATAGAGAAAAACAGGGTTCGAGGGTTAGGGTATGAAAAGGGAAGGTATTAGGCACCCTTTTCGCCTAACCATAAAGTTGGCCTTTACTATGTTAATGTTGGTTCTTGTTGTAAATTTTTTAAAGATAATATATACACAATAGGAGATTAAAGAGAGTTCAAACAAAAGCAAGCAACGAAACAAAAATCTAACTAAGATTCTAGGATCATGCAACTTGGTTATTATTCTTAGATATGTCACACATATTGTTTGAGTAAAGCAAAGTGAAAAACAGGCGAGTAAGCGATAAAACAAACAAGTGAGATTCTAAGGGTCATGCAATAATATTTCTATCCCTATCATGTTGTAAGAAGGCTATACAGAACATGTAGAAGAGATTTAAACACCATATTTAAGCTATTAGACATGCAAAAAACTCACGATCGTAGCAACATATGTTGCAGTTGTGACAAAAATAGTCAAAAAATTGGCGACTGTGACAAAAAATATGGTTACCGCAAAGAACAAAATAAATATATCTCACGGTCGTAACAAAGAAATGTTGCGGCCATGATTTTTAAGAGGTAAAGAGAGGGTATATGCATTGCACGTGGCTTAAAACAAGCTTAAATGAATAAGATATAAAGGATGGAGACCATAATCTATTGGTTTTAAGCTAGATATACCATCATTCATCCTCTATGCAAGCAATAACTCTAAACAGAATATACAGGAT
This sequence comes from Heliamphora ciliata, assembly GCA_032360265.1. Taxonomy (NCBI): domain Eukaryota; kingdom Viridiplantae; phylum Streptophyta; class Magnoliopsida; order Ericales; family Sarraceniaceae; genus Heliamphora; species Heliamphora ciliata. The sequence goes on from JAUMHN010188830.1 coordinate 9,081, forward strand.
ATCAAGAATGAATAACAGAGAGCTTAAATACATTTACATGCTATTGGCTTCAATAAAACCTCACACCCCTAACAACCGCATATAACAGCGGTGATAAATATAAAGGAAAATGAGGCAACTGTAACATTAACATATCTTCAGAATATGTAGATATGAAGGTATATAGAATGAAGACCATGACCCATTTGTTCTAGGCCAAATTTACCATTTATTACCCGACAGAAAACTTAACAGAGATAGAGAAAGAAGAAAAATACTAAATAGAGCAATAAAAGGATGTACAAACTTGAAATAAACAGTTAATAGAGGGTTTTGAAATTTTTTTTTGCATTTTTGGCCTTAAAACAATGTCACGGTCATAACAATAAAATATTGCGGTTGTTCATATAGAGAGGCATAAATGTATCGGTGCATAAAAAAAGACACGGTCGTAACTGTGGGTTTAACAAAACATTCGGCCGTGACATCAGAAGGTCACGGTCACCATGTTTCAGAACCTCAGAAAGCTTTTGATGTGCTTAGTATGCTTGTGAGTAACGAAACAGAACATAAACAGATGTAAATATACGAAACAAAGGACTATAAATATACTGCTAGTAATGAAAACTTGGAGGAAATGAATGTTTACATTGAAATGAATGATAAACAAGCAACAAAACAATGAAAACCTTATGCACGACACCCTCGGGGAAGAAGGTGAGGGTTTAAGAAGAGTCGTGGTATCCTAAGATTACCTCGAGTGAATATCTACCTCGAATGGTCTCTCGGTGGTGAGTATATGATACCTTCAAGCTAATGTATGGGCTCCAAGAACTCCTCTGGGTCAAGCAGGAACAAGAACGAGGCTCGGGGAGTATGGAATAGATAGGAGAATATCGGGTGGGGGAGTATTTGGGCAAAGTTTTGGTATCTACGTCTTCTCATCTTCTGTTTTTGCTTGGAATGGCTGCCACTTGTCTAAAAAGGGGTAATAGTGACGACCGCTACGTTTTTGCTTTTGTACAGTGCAGGCCGCTACTTTTTGGTAGTGAAAAGGACAATCGTGACTTTCAAAAGTCACGGCCTAGATAAAAAGGAAATGGTCGTGACAAAGAAAGTCACGGCTTGATTTAGGATTTTTAAAAAGGTTACGGCTGTGAGAGTAAGGACACGGCCTATTCTAGGATTTTTAAAAAGGTAACGCCCGTGTGGATAGGGATGTCACGGCCTAAAGGCTTTTTAGGACTTTTGGATTTTGAGCCATATTCGTGATTTTGCTTGCTTGAGGATATCCTTGAGTATAATTCTCATAGTTTTGTCATTGGGGAGCACTCGAGATGGGTGCCAAAGATTCTGCTTGGTCAGATTGGGGTGTCTACAGCTGGATACAATACTTGTGATACCCTAGTGGTCTAATAGCTAGGTTCTTCTAGTACTAAGCAATAACATTTTTTACGACACCGTGGTGATCAGAGACCAAAGTTACCCCCCCATATCGGGGATAATATGCTTTCACAAGTTGATGATAAACTAAGTCCAACTCTCAGTCTTTTCCTCATTCACAATAGGGAAGTTCCCGTCGCGATAAGCATTTTTCCGGTGTACTTGCTGTAAAGATGGGTGCCATATATGCATATAACTGGTGGGCAGTGTCTAGACCCATCAATGGACGACTTGAATGCCAAGAACACATAGTTCAATGCCTCCACATTAGCGTTTGATGGATAGATTAAGTTCCATTCCACGACAGTGCCAGGATTATATATCTACAACACATTCATGTATTTCGACAACTTATTATAGGACTTATCCCTACTCTTAAACACCATCTCGACCGCTTTCGTTCTCGCCAACCATGCCTTATTGTAGGATTTCTAGTACTTGTGGATGGAGTTAGCAGTTGTTATTACAGTAGTTAGGGTTGTTTTTAGATTTTTCTGCCAAACACAATTAAATTTGTAAATAATCGAAGAGATTTAGTATGACGAACAACACAAATCAAATGCTAAGTTGTTTATCTTACCACAATGTTAGCTGTGATGGATATAGCAATAAATCGGGAGTCTAGGTTACAGTGGTCCCTATTCATCCTCCTGTACGTGTAGTGATGATCACCAGCATATTGAGTTATTTCAAAGTACCCGTGACTACTCTTCCTTACTGCACAAAGCCGTCAACTACAGTTGTTTTTACATTGGACTACCTAAGTTACGTTCCTCGAATCCACGACTTCAAATTGTCGATTGTTCTTAATGTGATGCAACTTCACAGCTTTCTGAAAGTCATTCTTATCTTTGAATAACATACCCTTCCGTAGTTCAACCGTTTCTAGATTCTAAATCCTACTACTAGAGTAAAAATCATTTAAAGTAATGGATCTATCATTATTCTGAAAGAATGGGTTGTCAACCGCTGTCACTTGCGCAGTACTTAGCTCAAACGTACTAGCCGCTTTGGTGCCATCACTTCTCATTCTCCAACGTGCCCATTTTTCTCTTCGTCATCCTCAGCATCACCATCTTGATTGGTACACGTTAACAAAGTGTCAAAGTCTTTATTCGAGTCCGATAAACCACCTCTGTTGTCGACATTCAATTCGCAGTCGTCGAGCGACTTTGTATGCCTTACAAATTGCTCCATTGCAACCGTGGTTGCATGTTGCCCAACAGTTAGACTCAAAGGGAGAAAAATGTCCATGAATGATGATGATTGCCCTCTATCCACCTGTAGGGACCCGATCCCTTATAATTTGAAATGATTAATTAAAACTTGTTATGACGTGTCGGTGGAATATGATTGAATGTTTAATTATGAAAAAGGATTAAAATTTGATCATGATAATGATTGTTAGTGGTTATTATTTGCTTGTTAATGCATGGAAATAGTTATTGTGGGTTCTTTGGATGAACCTTGAGGCGTTTGAAACAAAATTCGAATCATATATGTTTTCTTTCCTTAGAATGCCTTACAGCGAGAGACTGATCGATCGGACTTGGGATCGATTGAGCTGTCTGTGACAGAAGGGACTTTAAGTTGCGCGATTGAGGTGTTTGTTCTCATTCTCGTCATCTCTCTCTCTCTCTCTCTCCAAACTAAAAGCTAAAACCCTAGATCTAGATTTTGGAGCCCTCTTGAGCTCTCTTACCCTTATTGGAGATCATCCCTTAGTTGTCAAGCGTTGGAGGAGTTGGTTTGTGTGTTGAAAGCTTGGTTTTCACCCTCTGATTAGAGTCTTGCTTGGTTGGAGCTTACTTGAGCCTTGTCTTGAGTTGTTTGAGCATATAAAAGGTAGGATCTATGACTATCTATGAAAACTTGCTAGATGTGTGTAGTGTATTTTGAGTTTATACATGGAAATATAAAAAGTCTATGTTTTGAAACCACCCTAGGTTATGGTTTGGGGTTAACTACTCTTCCTTACTGCACAAAGCCGTCAACTACAGTTGTTTTTACATTGGACTACCTAAGTTACGTTCCTCGAAT
>JAUMHN010188830.1:12642-46056 GCA_032360265.1 Heliamphora ciliata
AGTGTATTTTGAGTTTATACATGGAAATATAAAAAGTCTATGTTTTGAAACCACCCTAGGTTATGGTTTGGGGTTAAAGCATGTTAAATCTTGTGATTTTAGATGATTTGGGATAGTTTAATCTTGATATTACCATGGAAAAACCTTTTACTTGAGTTTTAGAAAGTTAGGGTTTCGTTTTCGTTAAAACCATGGAGATTTAGGAGTTTTGGGGTTGTTGATCCCGAATAATAAAATTGATTTAATTTTTGATAAATTGAGACTTGTATCACTCATTGATAAGTTAATTTCATAAAAATGGTGTAGTGTTATGTTGAGAATTTTGAACAAATTCCATGAAGTGTTGGATGTGTGGAAAAGCATGAGATATGAAATTTGATTGTATCTTGTTATGTTAATTCAAATATAAGCATGACAAAGATATTTGAATTGTCGATAATTGAAACATTAATGGTGTTGGGTTTGATGAGAGGAACTGGGTTGCCGGTTGGACTCGCATTTCTAATGTGAATGACTTAATTAAGGTACCATGTGTATAGAATGAATAATTAAGTTTGGGCTCGAGTAGCTTCTTGGTGAAATACCAAAAACTTGCGTAATGTAAGGTAGGCCATTCCTTCGAGTAAATTCCCGTAAAAGCGTGCTCTTGGGCGGCCCACCCATCGATGTTTTCGACAGAAACCAAAAATGTGTGCTCTCCATGTCAGGCTATAGAATAGATATTTATTAATTGGCTCTCACGTGGCCTGGAAGTAATAAATATGCCTAGGTCTGTAGGCGTCGTCCAACCTTGGTACATAATTAACTCAATGAATGAAATCGGGATTATAAAACCATGTGATGTAATTGATGAATTTGATGTTGGAGGCAAAACTGTCAAGATCTTTGTTTTTGCAAATGATTATCTAAAAAAAATTAACTGGACGGGCAAATGCCAAAACAGGCTCTAGATAAAACTTTTGATGATGAACAATAAAAATAAAACCCGTGCATCCGAAGTTAATTTAGAAGAATACCTTTTTACCAGTCGAATCTTCAACTACGATTTGAATCCGAGTTGAAACTCTTGTCAGATCTTCTACTGTATTTCCTTATGTGATTCCCGGATATAGTGTGGGCTATAATCCTCCGAAAACTTGTTCCGGCAGAATCAGGACAGCTTTAGTCTTAGAAGACAAGTTATGAAACTGGTTCAGTCTACCCGCATATTTATAGGGCAACAGTAAGGACTTGGAGAGTAATTATGAGTAAGACTTCCAGTGGAACACAGACACGTATCGGCGATTTTTACAATTAAGCAAACCTCGTAGCAGTATATGCAATTATGAAAAACGAGCAGTGGTTTCTGCAATTTTTATAAAATACTGAATTACAGTTCACACCACTAAATTGAGCTCCTATTATTAAATACTTTCCATTTCTTCCCACGTTAAGAATCCCGATACCTGCCAATTAAATTTAATTTATGACGATTTAATTTAATCGGTATCTTGATATTCCTTAAGCCCTTTCACTTAACTTATTTGACCGCCGAATAATTAAATCCACCTGTAGAGTTTGACCGAGTAAAAACTTATAGGCTTTCTTAAGGGGGTATCATCAATCTCGATTTTTCTGGATGTGAATTCCATCAATAATTAATATTTGCCATATAAATAATACCGCTATCCAACTCACCGGGAATATAGACATGTATAAGATCGCACTCTCTAATAAATCAAAAGAACGAATATTAAATATACACAAATCAATAATTATTTTAGAATTAAGAGGATAAGTACTATTCATAATAACATTGGGGGTGTGAATTAATTTCTACAGTCAGTATAAAATTAATTACCCAAAATGTCCAGTTCAATACACATAAAGTGTACTGACACAGAGAGTCGGAATAATAGACGACACTATTATATATTCTCCGTAACTAAGACAGACCTACTAAAACTCTGTGCCACAGTCATACCGATGGTATGTCCATTTCCATCTAAACTGTGAACATAAAACTTATATTCTGCAAGAATCTAAAATCTGATCTTCTGTGTGCAAGCTGTACTCTACACACTAGATTAAATACTATACAGAATATTGGACATTCATGCATAACAAATAAATGATATACATACATTGCTCATAATGATTCTCATAAAATAGAAAATTAATTTTATTAAAAAATAAATTTTAATACTAAAAACATAGTTTTTAGTATACCAACTCTAATAATCTCCTACTTATACTCAAAATTATGTTGTCATACATTTGACTCACATGCTCTCTACATGACTATCAAAAGTCTTAGCCGGTAAGCTCTTTGTAAAAAGATCTACAAGATTGTCTCTTGATGCAATCTTAGTAACAGTAACATCACCTCCCTGTATAATTTCTCGTATCAGGTGATACTTAAACTCAATGTGCTTGCCTTTCTTATGGACCCTTGACTCCTTCGAGTTTGCAACCATCCCGCTATTGTCACGGTAAAGTGTAATAGCCGATTGAACTGAAGGTACCATCTCTAGATCCAACAGAAACTTCTTAAGCCAAACGGCCTCCTTGGCTGCTTCAAAAGCTACCACATACTTGGCCTCTATGGTGGAATTAGCGATGCAATACTACTTGATACTACTCTAACTTATAGCTGCAACTCCTAAGATAAACACATATCCTGAGGTAGACTTACGGGAATCCCTGTCAGACTAAAAATCTGAGTCGGTGTACCCCAAAGGTACTAGACTGTCTGCCTAGTAAACCAACATATAATCCTTAGTCCTTTTCAGGTACTTGATTATATTCTTTATCATAGTCCAATGCTCCTGTCCTGGGTTAGACTGATATCTGCTAACCATGCTAACGGGTCTAGTGCAAAGCATAGCATACATGAGGCTTCCTACTGCCGAAGCATAAGAAACCTCCTTCATGTTCTCAATCTCATCAGGTGTCTTAGGACACTGATCATTCGATAGAGTGATTGTATGCCTGAAAGAGAGAAACCCTTTCTTGGAATAATGCATGCTAAAACGAGTAAGGATATTATCGATATATTTTGCTTGTGATAAGCCCAACATCCTTTGTTTTCAATCTCGCACAAGCTTAATCCCAAGGATGTGACTGGCTTCTCCCAAGTCCTTCATAACGAACTGCCCAAATAACCTTACTTTAACCGTAGATAATGTCCCCACATCGTTTTCGATGAGTAAAATATCATTTACATAAAGTATTAGGAAGATCACCACGCTTCTGTCATGCTTCTTGTATACACAGGACTCATCTGGACTTTGATCAAAACCATAAAACTTAATGGCTTGATCAAATCAAGTGTTCCAAGACCTTGATACCTGCTTAAGTCTATAAATGGATCTCTTAAGATTACACAACATATGTTCTTGGCTCTTTGTAATGAATTCGTCTGATTGTATTATATAGATACACTCGTTAAGACTTCCGTTAAGGAAAGTTGTCTTAACGTCCATTTACCAGATTTCGTAATCGAAATGTGCGGCAATGGATAAGAGAATCCGGATAGACTTAAGCATGGCTACTGACGAAAAGGTTTTCTCATAATCGATCCCTTCTTTTTAAGTGAACCCTTTAGCAACAAGCCTAGTTTTGAAGGTTTCAACATTCCCTTTCTGCTTCTCTCTTCTACTTGTAGATCCACTTGCATCTAATGAATTTTATCATTTCGAGTGGTTTACAAGTTCCCAGACTTGATTGGAAAACAAAGATTTCATCTCTGAATTCATAACCCTTTGCCAAATAACATTTACCGGTCAGGTTGATGAACAACCCTCCCACTATGACGAGGCACTACCTGTGTCTGTGTACTAACAGTAACACGCTGTGCAGAATCAAAATCCTGTGCATCAGCACCATGTTCTTGATTTGCACCTGTCCCGATAAGCCTCCCACTACGACGAGGTAATGAGATATCAGTGACTTATTCTTCCGTTCTACTTGTATTTTCTCTTAGTTCTTCCATAACAATATTGCTTTTTGGCCTGTGATCCATAATATAATTCTCTTTCAAGAATCGGACATTGGTGCTAACAATGACCTTATGATCCTTAGGATTATAAAACAGACCACCCTTCGTTCCCTTGGGATACCCTACAAAGAAACAGACTTCTGTACTCGGTTCCAACTTACCCGCATTCTCTTTTAGCACATGTGCTGGACACCTCTAAATCTAATTGTGTTTTAGACTAGGCTTACGCCCGATCCACAATTCTGTGGGAGTAGAAGGTACTGACTTAGAAGGTACCAAGTTCAGAATGTAAGCCGTTGTCTCTAAAGAAAGTCCCCAAAACAAATCGGGTAAACTTGAATAACTCATCATAGACCTTACCATTTTTGTAAGAGTTCTATTCCTTCTTTCTGCTACACCATTCTGCCGCAGAGTGCCAGGTGCAATCAACTGGGATGTAATCCCCTTTGATGACAAGTAGTCCTTAAACTCTCTAAAGAAGTATTCCCTACCACTGTCGGATCATACTGATTTGATACTTTTACCTAGACGTTTCTCCGCCTCCACCTTGAATTTCTCAAAGCATTCAGAGTTACGGTGCATCAGGTAAATGTATCCATACCTTGAGTAGTCATCAATGAAACTGATGAAGTACTCAAAGTCATCTCTAGCCCGGATTATCATAGAACCACACACATCAGAATGAACTAACTCCAACGGTTCTTTAGCTCTATAGTCTTTGGCCGAAAATGGCCTCTTGGTCATTTTACCTTCTAAGAAAGATTCACAGACTAAAAGTATCTCCACTTCTAATGAACTCAAAAGTCCATTTGCTACCAGTCTATTTATCCTTTTTAGATTAATATGAGCCAAGCGTAAGTGCCAAAGAAACATTTGGTTCATTAAAGAAGGAAATTTCTCTTATACGATAAATTAAATGTGTTATTCATTTCAGTCAGTTGTAGTGTAGGAGAGATTAGAGAAATAATATAAAGATCATCCACCATTGTACCAGAACAGATAACCCGTTTATTATTCTTAATAATCACAGAGTTATAAAAATAAACTAAATATCCATTTTTAGCCAATCTAAAAACAAAAATTATGTTCCTTCTAATAGCAAGTACATAAAGACAATCTCTCAATATTAAAATTCGATCTCTACCAAAACTGAGAGTGACATCTCCTACTGCAACTGCTGTTATCTTTGTATTATTGCTCATATGCAAGTAAATCTCCCAATCATTAAGTTGTCGGGTTTCTTGGAACCTCTACAATGAATTTCAAATATGATTAGGGGCTTCCATATTTACACACCAGGTACCGGTAGATAACACCGCTAAACATGTTTCCACAACTAGTGAACAGAAATTATCCTGTTTGTTCTGCTTATTGAGAAATACTGGACGTAACTTTTTCCAATGTCGTGTCTGGTTACAGTAAAAACATCTACCTTTTGGATTTTTCACACTAGTTTGTGGCTCACTAACTACCCTAGAAACTGTGTCTCCTTATTTTTAAACATTTATCTTCTTCATGCCTTTTGGTCGAGAGGAAGAACTTTTTTCTAAAATAGACACATTTTCTGATATTGAAGGAATACCATTGGTAGTTAAAATTATATCCAAGTTACTTTTCCAGTTAACAAGATTCAATCCCATTAGTTTATTTTCTTTGAGTATTAAAGCGAGTGAGTTGAAAGCTATTTTAATCATGAGAATCACATAATTAAAAAAATCGTTAATTATAATGAGTAAAACTTTGAATTCATTTTAATTTGGTTCCCTTTACAATTTTAAAATTAATTCGTTAGCAGCCTAGTAACCTGATAATAGCATGCCTTGATGGGAGGACGTGTACTATCCTTCATAATACCATACATGCCAATTTCTTTTAATTTTACTATCTAGGCAACAGACCATGCCAAATAAAATTAAACAGCTGATATAATTTCGATCCAATATATAATAGTAGTAACTCAGATGGAGAGGATACTATTATATACAGCTAAGTGTTAACCATCACCTAATTTCAAATTAATCGCTTAGCAATAAGCCCTTCAAATGGAGAAGTGATCCACACTAACAATTATCCAGAATTATCCCTAAAGGAGGTTTGTACTGGCGATACCGCAATTAATCTGTCCGTTGGGGAGAAAGGTCTTACTGCCGACACGCATGGTTTAATTGCATCGCTTATAAACTGGTGATGGAAACTGCGAGATTTATCTGTGAATAAATTTTTTCTCCCACTAAGATTTTTAAAAACATTTTTTGAGAGTTATAAAAATCTATTTAATTAAAATAAATTTATTAATTTAAAAAATCACACGGTCTGAAAGAATCAAATATCTTTCTGTGTACACGATTCCAAATATTCTGATTTATCAAACAATTTTTTCGTGTTTAAATGCGTAACAAATAAAAGTTAATAAATGCACAGTTTTTTCTTTAACTTTTCAGTTAAGGTAGTGATTAAAAATATTTATTTATTTTATTTTTTGTTCCACTTTTTTTGAAAAATAATAATTTATTTCGATTAAACGTATTTTCATTTAATTAATTCAAAATTCGAAATTATTTCCTACGTTTTTTCAAGATATTCGATTTAAAAAAATCATCTTAAACGTGATATTTTGTAAAAAATAAAATATCTAAAGTTTTTTCATTTAATAAAAATTAATTAATTAAAAAAACTTAATTTTATTTTTCATTACAAAATATTTTAATTAAAACTGAAATTTTGAATTAATTAAATTAACAGGATAAATAAAATAGATATGCAATCATCCACACAGTTCATATATATATAAACACGATATGTATATATCCTAATTTTATGATCCAAGTGAAATAGTGAGGTGTTTCAGCATCCCTAAAAGAATCAGCTATTTCAATCCCTGTTCGCCGTTGATTCAATGTACTGATTGCATCAAACTTCTCTGATACTATCTGATATATCAATATATATCATATTAGTCTCGTATATATTAGAATATATATCAAAATCATCTCTGGGAGAGAGAAAGTCATCGGCAACCACCAGTACTGAAAACTCTCGAAATATGGCATTTTATTGTCAGAAAATCTGCTCGAAATCAGTACTGAAAACGGCCTAAAAATGGTCCAAACCTCAAAGAAACGCTGCTGCCCGCCACATCACTACGCCGCCAACTTTTCAAGACTTTTTCAACCTCTTTCCGAACTCGATTTTTAACGTACTTTATATCAAAAGAATTCTTTCAAAAAGTACTATTTTTTTATAAAAAATTCTGCTCAAAAACAGCCCAAAAATAGCTGAAAAAACTGCTCAAAGCTGCTGCCGCCACACCCCAGCGCTGCCGCGTGGAACAGCCAACTTCCCGAGACCGTTTGGTCTCATCCGAACTCCGTTTTCGATGTTCTTTATACCGTTAGAAAGCTCTTGAAAAGTAGAATATTTTTATCAAAACCGTTGCCCAAAAAAAGCCCAAAAAATTATCAAAACAATAGCTTAGAATCTGTTACTGCCGTCGGCCTATTTGCCGCCCGTTTGGGTTGTGATTTTGGCCCAATTGTTTTTTCTGATTTTTGATAGTATTTTGAGGTATATTTTATTGCAATTTTATGTTTAAAAAATTACAAAAAAAATTCAAAAAATGGCCCAAAAAATTATAAAAACCGCCACCGAACCGCCGCCGGAACTGGGCTATGTTGGTATTTTTTCTCATTATTTTTGACTTTTTTAATACTATTTGTTATTCATAAATTCTGTAGAAAAACTCACCGAAAAAAACCATTAAAAATTTACAGCGATTCGTGGCCCGTAAAAATCTAAACCACCGCTGGTGCCGCCTCTGTTCTTGGATATGTTCAACTAATTCTTAAATAATCTAAACAGATATTTTAAAAATAAAAACTGGCTATTACATCGATCCTATATCCCGAAGGTTCACATTCGTTTTATCACGGTCAACCTCCGTGATTAAAAAAATAATCATCATTCACACCATTCAATCAAACATAAAAAATAAATGACGATAATAAAATTGGGATTAGAACACCTGCAAAATAAAATTAGCAACAGTTCTAAAACTATCCAGTCTTGATAATCGAAAATAAAAAATAAAACGGCCCTGATACAAATTGTTGGAGGTAAAACTGCCAGATCTTTGTTTTTGCAAACGATTATCTCAAAAAAAATTAACTAGACGGGCAAACGCCTAAACAGGTTTCAGATAAAACTTTTGATAACAAATGATCAAAATAAAACCTGTACATCTGAAGTTAATTTAGAAAAATACCTTTTTACCGGTCGAATCTTCAACTACAATTTGAATCCGAGTTGAAGCTTTTGTCAGATCTTCTACTATATTTTCTAATGCTATTTTCGGATATAGTGTGGGTTATAATCCTCTAGAAACTCGTACCGGCAGAACCAGGACAGCTTTAGTCTTAGAAGACAAGTTATGAAACTGGTTCAGCCTACCCACATATTTATAGGGCTACAACAGGGACCTGAGAAGTAATTATGAGTAAGACTTCCAGTGGAACACAGACATGTATCAGCGGTTTTCGCAATTAAGCAATCCTCATAGCGGTATATGTAATTATGAAAAACTAGCAGCGGTTTCTGTAATTTTCATAAAATACTGAATTAGAATTCACACCATTAAAGAACTATAATTGCACTCTGACCCATAATCTCAAAATCATATAGTATTGAGCTCCTGTTATTAAATGCTTACCATTTCTCCCGACATTAAGATTCTTGATACCCGCCAATTAAAATTAATTAATGATAATTTAATTTAATCGACATCTTAATATTCCTTAAACCCTTCCGCTTAACTTATTTGACCACCGGATAATCAAATCCACCTACATGGTTTGGCCCGGTCAAAACATATAAGCTTCCTTAAGGGGGTATTGCCAATTTCGATCTTTCGGGACGTGGATTTCATCAATAATTAATATTTTCTATATAAATAATACCGCTATCCAACTCACTGGAAATATAAATCCATATAAGATCGCACCATAATGAATCGAAATAATGAGTATTAAATATACGCAAATCCATAATTATTTCAGGATTAAGAGGATAAGCACTATTCATAATAACCTTGGATGCGAATTAATTTATATAGTCAGTATAAAATTAATTACCCAAAATATCCTGTTAAAAAAACATAAAATGTACTGGCACAGAGAGTCGGAATAATAGATGACACTATTATATATTTTTCGTAACTAAAATGGACCTACTAATACTCTGTGCAACAGTCATACCGATGGTATGTTCATTTCTATTTAAACTGTGAACATTAAACTTATATTCTGCAAGAATCTAAAATCTGATCTTCTGTGTGTAAGCCGTACTCTACACACCAGATTAAATACGATACAAAATATTAGACATCCATGCATAACAAATAAATGATATACATACATTACTCATAAAAATTCTCAAAAAATAAAAAATTAATTTTATTAAAAAATAAAATTAAATACTAAAAATATGGTATTCAGTATACCAACCCTAACATGTGAGACCTTGGTAATGGTTGTATTGTGAAAAGTAAAATGGAATAAAGCAAATGGGAAGTCATAGTAACCAGGTTGGGTTGAGATGATGGGATTAAAGAACTAAGTGGTATGTTTGTTGGTTTTGGGTAAAGGTAGAAAAACGGTTATGTGAATGAGAATTTATTAGAAAAAGTGGATTTAGTTTTGAGTTTAAACGTGTTGTGCATCAGCATAATTATCCTCGCATGTCATACATATATTCATACCTAGTCTATTTCTTACAAGTCTCGGCTCATGTTATTTAACTCGTTTCAGATGATAATAAAAAGAAGATGGTTGATTGAGAAGCTTGGTTGAGGAGACCATTTTTTAAGCTTTAGATAGAATTATATTTACGTAGGAAGATCTTTTGAGAAATGCATATCTTGTAAATGTAATTCTTTTATACAATGGTTTAACTCTTTGGTCTAGTCGATAACTGTTTTGTAAGACCCTAAGACTACACGCTTATGAATTGTGTGCATGTGAGGTTATCGGGTATTTTTGGTTGGGTTGGTAATGTATTCTATGAGATTTTAGGCATGGAACCATTGGGATCTCGATATTTAAGGATGTTTGGAGATCTTTTCATATTCTTTCTTTTGTATATCGGTGTGATAATTTCTTAGAAATGCATGTTGGAAGGTATGGCTGAAGTTTAGGAAAGGGGTGTTAGAAAATATGTTTAGAAAAAGGGTTCAAGATAGGATCACTCGATGGACTAGTCGATCAATCTATCAAGCAGTCAATCACTGTCTTCGGTTTCTCAGATTTGGGAAAAACTACTACGGCCCGTGAAAGACCGATTGATCGGTCTTGAGATCGATCGAGTGGTCTGCCTTCTAGGGTAATTTTTCACCTTTTTGTTCTTCAGATCTTTTCTTGTGGGGCTTGATTTTCTTTTATTAAATGGTTCATTTAAATAGTTTTAATGAGATTTTTGGGTTAAAACAACTTTCTTGCTAATACCTTTGTTTAGGTTGGTTCGTCAGGGTTGGTTCACGCCCGTTGGAGTTGAGGGCGTGACACCGCCACTCTTGCTACTACATGCACGACACTGGTATTAGGTACGTTTGACATTTCGAACGAAAATGACATATCTGGTTCTATGTATGCAACTTGATTATACCCTATGAAGTTCTCCTCGAAATGTGAACCAGCCGTATCTCTTGGCCGCATCAATAGTTGCTTGAACGGGTTAGTCTCATGCATGAATGTTTGCGGGTCGACCGCGGTACTTTCAATGTCTACGTAAAATTCTAGACAATTCTCGAGGATACCCTCAGCCGACTCTAATATCGTGTGCAACGTATCATCGTCAATTGTCGGCATTATCCTATACTTAGTAACCTAATGGACCTGTCTGCATGGGTGTGCATTAGAATTTTAAGCGATAATTACCACCGTAAAGAACCACCTTTGGCACTAGCATTCCTTCCAACTCATTGAGTGTAGTTCCCTAGTTGGCATTGTATAGCCATTTTGGTTCGGTATTGTAACATACACCTTACTCTTGGTCCTTGATGGCGTTTTCTCCCAGTAAAACATATTTTTCATCGTCTCCATCGTCGATCTACATATGTAAATATCAAATATGTGATGATTCTTGTGACACTCCGTCCTCCAGGCACGTCGGGACATACATAAGTATAGATATATTACATCGTAAGAGTTTTGAACCGTTCATAAGTACATAGCGATTACAGTTTCACAAAAAGTTTAACAAAAATTACAATACACCTGTGGAATTTACAGTACGCTCGTGGAATTTACAAAAATTAACAAAAATTACAAAGCTAGCATTGTCGGAGTTCGCTGGCTCTTGCCACTCACTTTGTTCTTCAATTTCGTCGTCTTCTTCGGGGTTGACTTCCTCAAAGAACTCATCACACTCACCTGTGGCACGAATGCCATGAGCCAAAACCCAAAAGTAAATTTTCTAAACCTTCTAACAAACTCACAAAAAAATATCCTACAATGCATATCGTATAACACCCAATACAATTTAAGACCAAGGAGATAGACAAATTTGATAATTACGGCCAGGTAACCATATGTAAGAACAAGTATACCAGTGCGTGATGCAAATGAATGCGATGCAAGTTTCCAACCCAATTTGTATCTAGAAATAAAAATAGGAGTTCCACTTTAGGAATTATTTCTATTGCATGTATAGACTTATTATCATTGCCGCCTCAGGGACTTATTGTCATCGTCGTGATGGGACTTGTTGTCATTGCCGCCTGAGGGACTTATTGTTATCGCCGTGATGAGACTTTATGTTATTGCCGCCTCAAGGACTTATTGTTAATACTGTGATGGGACATTATATTATTGCCACCTCATGAACTTATTGTCAATGCAGTGACGGGACTTTATAGGGTTACCCACATTAAAACTAGGATGCTCGCTTAGTATCAACCCAATGTCTAAATTACCAAAACTAGAGTGCTAGTGACGAACCCGTGGTGTCCAACAGTATTCATAAATAACAAATCTTTATTTTAGAACACCGGGGACACACCCAGGGTGCTCAGAGGGAATTTATCCCAAAATAGTTACAAAAATGGCTACCAAGGACGCCGTAGACCAGGAGCCGAGAAAAAAATAATTTTAATATAACCCAACGCACAACGGGACATACGGAAAGGACTCTAATATGCCGAAATGCAAGTGTGACAATGCCTATAATGTGCAATATACGTCTCATGTACAACTATATATAACATGGTATCTAAGCAATGTATAGCTCATGGTACAACTCATTAAAGTATGGAATACAAGTATATGGAGCACAAGTTATAAATTTATAACACATGGATTTAACTTAATGGCATGAATTCTAATAATTAAATAATCATTTTCATACACTAATCATCCAATACATTTTAATTAAAGCCTATATTTTAAGACCCATAACACAACATGCCACTGCACACTTAACAAAATTAAGGTAAATATTCAAGTATCAAATTAAAAGGCATAATAGTGTTTTGGAGTACCTAGGAATAGGGTTAAGTTCTGATTTTTGGACACCAATTAGAGAAAAATATTTTCTACAACTTTTGTGTTTAACACTAAGGTCAGATCATAGGGAAAAAAATGTCATTTATTTTATTTAAGTGAAAACCATTCAGCACTTTATAGAAAAAAGTGCAGAATTTAGGCTTCTGTTGGCCACGGTTTTGGAGCATCAATTCAAGGGCTACATGTCTGATTTTTGGCGAGATTTTAGTTTAAGGTGTCCCTTACAAGTTTCATGTTTTCTGCTAAGGCTAGTTGTTTGGAACAAGTTAGTGATTTTGGCCAATTTATAAAGTGGGTTCAGTCAGCCTAAAAATGGTCTACAGAACCGGTTCTCAACATAGAGGTCACAAGGTCTTTGGGGTACCACCCAATGGTATTTTGGGCTGATTTGTGGTCAGTATTTAGTTTAACATGTTAGATACATTTTTCATGTTTACCACTTTTGCATTTGACTATTAAAAACTTAGGTTTTTGGTCTCACAAAAATATGTGACAGAGAGCTCTGTCAGTCACAGAATCACAATAGTGACGTTGGGAAGGGTTTTGACCCATCAAGAGTTCCTATTTTTAGTTCATTTTTGGTGTAAAGTAAGATAAACATGTCCTCTACAAGTTTTATGTTATGACCTAAGCTCGGTTCTCACTCTAACTTAGGGTGTTTAGATCTAAAACTCAGAGTAGTCAAAATCTGACACTCTTTGGTAAAAATGGTATATTTCGAGTTCTACCCAACGAAATCACTTCAAACTAATTTTGTATGAAAGAGAACTTAAAAAGATAGGTCTGGACATAAAAATAACATTCAGATTATTTTTCTACAATTACTAATGTTGGTTTAAAGTTCGTGGTAGAATGTTGGTATGCCCAGAAATCAGGTTATCTAAGATTTTGATAGCTTGGCTCATGTTTTGTTCATTTTTATGTATTTTCTTTGTAAGATTGTCATATAGTCATACAAAACAAAGTTTCAGAGTCTATTCAAGCCATAAAATTCAAAAATACTGACATGAAAGCACATGTAACACTTGATCATACATGAACAATCCATAGTCTACTCCTACGACGCCTTTTTAAGTTAATCCTAGTTTTTTATTCTTATGGTTGATAATAGAGATGAATTGAGGGCTATTTTATGAGAGAATGACAAAAGCATTTAGAAAATTTAATTACTTGTTTTGATACTCTAAAAGTTGAAGAAGGGTAGGACTTGACCTTAGTGTAGCCTCCTTGCTCCCTCTAAACTCCTTCTTTCCTCTCCTTCTTTCTTCCTTTCTTTTCTCTCAACCACAGAAAAATACTTAAGAACTTAAGAAACCTGATTTCTCTCACCCCTCTTGACCAAAAATATGAAATGGAGAACGGGGGTTTAGGTTATGTTTTATAGGAAAAATTGGTAGTGGGAATAATTATGAATGTGTAAACCTATTTTTGATTTTTCTAATTTTTCATTGGTTGCATGGGAGGTGGGGTGTTTTTTGAGAATTGATTTTTCAAATTTTTGCAGAGGGGAAGTTTGCTATGGCTGTTTGGGATAGACCAAAATCTGGTCTTGCATTAATTTGGGGTTTAAGTTGTATTTTGGTACCATTTTATACATAAAAATGCTTAAAATATTAATTTTGTGTATCTTTTTGGTGCCTTTACCTACTAAAATATATTATTTTAGTGTTTTTATGATTAATTTAGTATTCCCATGAATTATCATAATTTTTATAGTAATTAATTAAATAGGTATAAGCTTTTAAGTCAATTTAAGCTAGTTTGACAAAAATTAATTTTTTGACTTATTTATTGTGTAGAAATTTTAAATAATTATTTGTTTGATTTTTGACCTATATTATTATATTATTATGTATATTACTTGTATAAAAAATTTTAGGTCATAATAATACTTAATTTATACAACTTTTTCTCATTTTTGAGTTTAAAAATTGCAAAAAATTGCTTTTTGCGCACAAACTCCAATGTGGCCGGCCACTAAGGGAATTTTTGTCATTTTTTGATATTATTTTGTCTTTTGTTAATTAATTGTATTTAAATATCTAATTTAGGGTGTTCATATGTCAAATTTTAAATTTTTAGGACTTTTTGCTGTACCAGGGGCAAAATAGTTATTTTACCCTAATTATGAGAATTTTTTATTTTTAATCTTATAATTCATATTATTTACTTAATTTAGGATGTTAAGAATTTTCTATGAGTATTAGGATTTTGTCTCTAAGTATTTTATCTCTTTAAAATTTTCGGATCGAATTAAGGTTTTCGGGCCGAGTTAAGATTTTCAATCTTTTAGTGACCTAAGATTTTGTCAGCTAACCGTCGCTAATACTAGGGTTTGGGCTGAATCGCTACACGGATTGTTATAAATCGAGTTGTTACAACTAGAATCCATACCGGATTGTTACAATTCTAATTATTTTTTTATAGAAAAATGACATTTTGTGGGTTGTTTAAAAGAAAACTGATTGAATGATTTATTTTTGGCAAAACAGAATTATATTTCCTTGGTTGTTAACAAGAAAAAGAAATCGAATGATTTATTTTTTATTTGATAGAAAATAATATTTTTTTGTTTATTAAAAGAAAAACTAGTCAATAGATTATTTTTGTTTGGTAAAAGGAATGGCATTTTCTTGCTTATTAAAGTAAAACTGCTTCAAAGGTTTGTTTTTGATTATATAAATGATATTTTTAGTGTGTTATTCAAATAAAAATCGGCTAGAAGTCCTTGGCTTTTGATTTGGTAAAAATATATTATTATATTTTTTATTAGAAAACAACGACAATCTTTTTATTAGAAAAACAATTTTATTATTTTTTATTAGGCAAAATGTTATTAATGTTTATTGGGAAAAACGGTTTATATTTTTTTTTGAAAAACTAGTTTTTTTTTTATTAAGAAAAGCAGATGTCTTTTTTGGTTGTTGAGAAACAGTTTATCTCCTTGCGTAGAAAAAAGGATTTTTTTTCTTTGGTTTCAAAGAAAGTTTATTTTCTTGTTTTTTGTAAAAAGTTATTTTAATTTTGATCTAAAAACAGTTTATTATTTTTTTAATAAAAACAACTTATGTATTATTTTAATGAAGAAAAACAAAGTTTAATTATTTTTTAATACAAATTACTGTTTTTTTTTTATTAAAACAGTTTATTACTTTTATTTTTTTATTTAGACCAGTTTTTATTTTTTTTGTGTTAAACATTTTTAATTTTTGTGTTAAATGAACAGTTTATATTTGTTCCGACAAAACAATCTTCATTTTTTTTATTAAATACACAGTTTTTAGTATTTTTTCCTTTAAAAACGGTTTTTATCGTTTCGTTAAATGATCAGTTTTTTTATTTTCTTATTAAATACACAGTTTTTAGTTTTTTTTTTTAAAAATGGTTTTCATCTTTTTGTTAAATAAACAGTTTTTATTATTATTTTACTAAGTACACAAATTTTAGTTTTTTTCTCGTTAAAAACGGTTTTCATCTTTTTGTTAAATAAACAGTTTCTTATTTTTATTTTGTTATTAAATACACAGTTTTTAGTTTTTTTTTTTGTTTAGAAAACTGTTTTCAACTTTTTGTTAAATAAACAATTTCTTTATTTTTTATTAAATACACTGTTTTTAGTAAATTTCTTTGTTAAAAATAGTTTTCATCTTTTTGTTAAATAAACAATTATTATTATTATTTTATTAAATACAAAATATTTATTAATTTTCTTTTTTGTTAAAATCGGTTTTCATATTTATTAATTTAAAAATATGATAGTCATTTACTAAACTGGCAGGCCTCAGTTAAAAAACAAGTTAATCACACTAATACAAAATGAATAAATAAAGTAAAAAATAAAAAGGAAGGAGAGAGAGCACCAGGAGCCGTATTCCTTTCTTTTTTCTCTTTCCTTCTTTTCTTGCCAATTGAAGCTTAATACATTTTCCTTAAACGGGCAGGCCTTATATAGGAAAATGTGAACAGGCAGCTCTGTCGCTCATCAGTTGATTAGTAACAATCTTATTAATATAAAGTAAAAAGCGTGTTTATTAAATTTTTTTTTTTAAATAGGAAAACATATCAAGCAAAAAGTGTGTTTTTCAAACACATTTTCTTAAATAATAAAATGTGTTTGATAAAAATATATTTTTTTAAATAGCGAAAACATTTAAAACATGTTTAGCAAACACATTTTTTTTGTATGAGTTTTCTAGACCGTGTAATTTTGATAAACCTAATAACTAAAGTGACAGACTTTGTAAAGTGAATTTCTAAGGGGAATGAGAATTCCCCCTGGTACAGTAACAAAAACAATATAGCAAAGGACACCAAAACACTATATCCATTTGTTTCACTTGAGAAAAACAAATCCCAAATTAACAAGAACAAAAACAAGCCAAACTACTTCCAAAAACTTGGACTTGTGCATAGAGCTATACTATCAGGTGATTTTTCAAGCATATCTGATAAAGCCTTGTAATTAAAATACATACAATTTATCCATGCCCTAGTCTCCATGGGAATGAAAATTACATATGTTCAGTATGAATACTATATGCTCAATATGAATCATTCTCATAGACTAATCAAGGAATCAAGCACATGGTGCATGTTCGAACGGTTCAAACTAAAAAGCAAACCAGCTTGTTCGTTAGCTAGTTTGGTGTGGCACAAATTGTGACAATGTGTAAAACAAAACAACCCCGTGCAACTGGTTTAAAGTTTAAACCTACCCAGCATGTACACCACTGGTTAGGTTTTATTCAGTTTTTTGTAGGATTCATATAAAGAAAAAGCCAAGTGATTTTCTTTTATTGTCTCGGTTGGGCTAGGATGTTTGGCAAACTAACCCAACCTAACCCAAAGACTGAACTTAATTGCATTTACCATGCAAACTAAAGCCAACATTGTACATGCCAACATAATGGGGAGATGCCACTCAAACTGAAAACTATTGCTTGAAATTTGAGTCATATTTTTTATGTACTTACATGCTCAACTTACATTATTTCAGGATTTTCTCTGCACAAGATTAATGAAAATTTCTTTGAATAAATTGTAGTAGTTGTGTAGCACAAAGTTATACTTTCTGAGGATAAATTCATACAACCACTGGGTTTGAGCTACCTTATTCACTGGGTTTAATATAAGGTAACTACTAAACTCCATACACAGTGAGGCACTAGTGGCTAAACCTAATCACTAACATTTAAAAACATGGACACAACAGGCTGCCAACCACATAGAAAGTTCCATATGAGTACCATCTTATCAGAATCAAGATTCCATAACACTTTCTTGAATAAGAGGGGGGAGTTCTTCTACGAACTAAAAAACTTTTAGCCCAATTATTTTTGAAATTTTTTAACATAGTTCTCTTTATTTTTTAGATAATCCAACTGTATAACCGTTCACAAGATTAACCTGTAATCAAAGCATACAAAACAATTTACACAGGCTCTGCCTGGATTCTAATAAAAAAAAACTACAACTACCACTTAAAAAATCATGCATTCATATAAAAGAATAATAACATCACACGTGTAATAATGAGAGCAATGTACATGAATCCAAACTACCACCAATAACCATTTGTACAAAAGAATAATAACATGACACGTGTGAAGAAGGAATAAATGAGTGCTAGTAGAATGGAAATAGACACATCTGTACTATACATATCCCAACCACTGTAGCTATTCACATATTTCCTCTATGTTCCATGTTGCAACTCATTAAGTTCCTTTTCTGTGGGTCTGATTGAGAATTCCAGTTCATCAACCACTTCATGTGATATGACTTCCATTGGTTCGTAATACTCTTCAAGAGGTCATCCACTTTATTTCTATCCAAGCGTGCATTCTTTTCATACCAGGTAAATATACTAAGAACCAGCTGGTGATGATTCTAGTATCTTTACCTAGTCTAAGCAGAAAGCAAGTTTGAATGGAAATAAAGTAGATGACCTCTTGAAGAGTATTAGGAACCAATGGGAGCCATATCACATGAAGTGGTTGATGAGTTGGAATCCTCAATCAAACCAACAGAAAATGAACTTAATGAGTTGCAAATGAAGATTAAAAACATGGAATATATAGAGAAAATATGTGAACTGATACAACGGTTGAGATATGTACAGTACAGATGTGTATTTATTTTGGAACTCATTAATAGTTAACTAATGAACAAGATACGTACTATATAAAACTTGAAGTATAATAAACAAGTGTACATAGGTGACCACATCCGGGCCACCATAGGATGGCATGGAATACAAGTACACAACTAAGTCTCACATCCATGTGGCAGTGCCCTGGGCCTCCTGCTCCGATGCTGAAAGACCTAGAATACCTCCTCTACGATTGGTGGAATCGTACGGGTTGGATTTGTTGGAGGAAAACTACCAAAATCATTGATTTGTAAACGATTTTTTGAAAAATAAAAACTGGACGGGCAATTGCTGAAACATGCTCCAGATAAAAATTTTCTAATGTCGAACGATCAAAAATAAAACCCGTACCACCACAGTTAATTCAGATGAATACCTTTTGGTCGATTCTCCAACTACAAACTTTGATTTCCCGAGTTAAAGCTCAAGTCAGACTTTTTATCATATTCCCGATGCGATTTTCGAACGTAGTGTGGACTACGAATCTCCGAGAACTGAAATCGGCAGAACATAGACAACCTTAGTCTTGAAAGACAACTTATCATTTTGGTTCAGCCTACCCGCATATTTATAAGGTTACAGCAGGGACTTGCGGAGTAATTATGATATAGAGATCTAGTGTAACCCAGATATCCTTTCAGTCGTTTTTGCAAATATGAAAACTTTGCAGTAGTTTTGGCAATTTTCATAAAACACTAAATTACAGTTCACATCACTAAAGAACTGTAACTGCACTTTTAGCCATAATCTCAAGATCAATTTGCATTGAGCTCATATTATTAAATGCTTAACTCATCTCCCCACGTTAAGATTCTCGATACTCGCCAATTAAATTTAATTACTGTCAATTTAATTTAATCGGCATCTTTAAAATTTTTTAAGCATTTCTGCTTAATTTATTTGACCGCTGAATAATCAAATCCACCTGCAGGGTTTGACCCGATCAAAACTTATAAGCTTTCTTAAGTGGGTATCATCAATCCCGAACAATCGGGACGCGAATTCCATCAATAATTAATATTTAGCATATAATTAATACTGCTATCCAACTCACTAGGACTATAGATTCATAAAAGATCACACACTCTAATGAATCAAAACAACGAATATTAAATATACGCAAATAATAATTATTTCGAGATTAAGAGTACAAGCATTTATAATAACTTTGGGGTGTAATTAATTTATACAGTCGGTATAAAATTAATTATCCCAATGTGATCCTGTTCAATACATACAAAGTATGCACAGTGAGTTAGAACAAATGATGCTATTATCTATTCTCCGTAACCAAGACAAATCTACTAAAACTCTGTGCTACAGTTGTACCGATGGTTTTTTTATTTTCACCTAAACTATAAGCCAAACTTATATTCCATAAGAATCTATAATCTAGTCTTCTGTGTGCAAGCCATACTCTACACATCAGATTAAATATTGTACAAAATAAAGGACAACCATGCATAACATTAAAGAAATGATCTTGTATACATTGCTCATTAAGATTCTTATAAAATGAAACAATAATTTTATTAAAATAAAATTAGATACTAAAACAAAATAAAATCCATGATTTTTAGTAAACAACTCTAACAATTTCCCACTTATACTCAAAACCATGTTGCCATATATCTGACTCCCATGCCCTCTACATGACTGTCAAAAGTCTTAGCCGGTAGGCTCTTTGTAAAAGGATCTGCAAAGTTGTCATCTGATACAATCTTGGTCACAGCAATATCACCAATTTGTATAATTTTTCGTATCAGGTGATACTTATGCTCAATGTGTTTTCCTTTCTTATGGATTTTTGGTTATTTCGAATTTGCAACCGCTCTGTTATTATCACAATAAATTATAATAGCCGATTAAACTGAATGTACCACATCTAGATCCAACAGAAAGTTCCTGAGCCAAACGGCCTCCTTGGCTGCTTCAGGAGCTGCCAAGTACTTAGCCTCTATGGTGGAATTAGCAATACAAGACTACTTGATACTCCTCCAACTTATAACTCCACCTCCCAAGGTAAACACATATCCTGAGGTAGACTTACGAAAATCTTTGTCTGATTAAAAATCTGAGGTTGTGTACCCTATGGGTACTAAACTATATACCTAGTAAATCAACATATAATTCTTAGACTTTTTTAGATACTTGATTATATTCTTTATCGCAGTCAAATGCTATTACCCTGAGTTAAACTAATATATGCTAACCATGCCAATGGCAAAATAGATGTCAGGTCTAGTACAAAGTATAGCATACATTAGGTTTTCTACTGGCGAAACATAAGGAACCACCTTCTTCTTCTCTATCACATCAAGTATCTTAGGATACTGATTCTTGGATAGAGTGATTCCATACCTGAAAGGAAGAAACCCATGGAATCCTACATGCAAAAACTAGTAAGGATATCATCGATATACTTCGCTTATGATAAGCCCAACATTCTTTATTTTCGATCTCGTAAAAGCTTAATCCCAAGGATGTGACTGGTTTCTCCCAAGTTCTTCATATTGAACTGCCCAAATAATCATACTTTTATCGAAAATAATACCCCCACATCATTTTCGATAAGCAAGATATCATCTACATAAAATACTATAAAGACTACCACGCTTCTGTCACGCTTTTTATACACACTGGACTTATCTGGACTCTAATCAAAATCATAAGACTTTATGGCTTGATCAAACTGAGTATTCTGAGACCTCGATACCTACTTAAGTATATAAATGGTTCTCTTAAACTTACCCAACATGTGCTTCTGGCCCTTCGCTATAAAGTCAACTAGTTGTACCATATAGATACACTAGTCAAGACTTCCATTAAGGAAAGCTATATTGACATTCATTTGCTAAATTTCGTAATGAAAATGAGCCGCAATAGATAAGAGAATTCGGATAGACATAAACATGACTTCCGGTGGAAAGGTTTCCTCATAATCAATCTTTTCTTTCTGAGTACCCTTTTGCAACAAGCCTAACTTTGAATGTTTTAACCTTTCCATCTGCTCCTCTCTTCCTCTTGTAGATCCACTTATATTCGATGGGTTTTATCCCTTCAGGTGGTTTTACAAATTTTTAGACCTAATTAGAATACATAGATTTCATCTCTGAATTCATAGCCCTTTACTAAAGATCTGCATCTTTGTCATGAAGTGCTTCATTGTAGTTACAGAATTCGATATCCAGTTCTGTCGGGATCTTGTCAAAAGACTCTCTCAAGAATATATACCGATCGGGTTGATGAGAAACCCTCCCACTACGACGAGACATTACCTGCGTCTGTGTACTAACAGTAACACGCTGTGCAAAATCTGTTCCCCGTGCACTATTACCTACATGCTTGTTAGGTATGTTAATGGTAGCATCCTAATCATGATCTGCACTTATCTCAATAATCCTCCCACTACGACGTGGCAGTGGGATATTAGTGACTTGTGGTTCTTCTTCTGTTTGACAGGTATTTTCTCTCTTTTCTTCCTGAACAATTTTACTTTTGGGTATGTGGTCCATAATATAGGTGTATTGGTGCTAATGATGACCTTCTGATCCTTAGAATTATAAAATAGACCACCATTTGTTTCCTTGGGATACCCCACAAAGAAACAGACTTCTGTTCTCAATTCCAAATTATTCGCGTTCCTTTTCAGCACATGTGTTGGACACTCCCAAATTTGAATATGTCTCAGACTAAGCTTGTTCCCGGTCCACAATTTTGTGGGAGTAAAAGGTACTGACTTAGAAGGTACCAAGTTCAGAATATAAGCCGTTGTTTCTAATGCGAGTTCCCAAAACAAATTAGGTAATCTTGAATAACTCATCATTGATCTTACTATCTCTACAGAAGTCTTATTTCTTCTTTCTGCTACATCATTTTTCTACGGAGTGCCCAGTGCAGTCAATTGGGATATAATCCCTTCTGACGATAAGTAGTCCATAAACTCTTTAAAGAGGTACTCTCCACCATAGTCGGATCGTAGTGATTTGATACTTTTACCCCGACGCTTCTTCACCTTCGTCTTGAATTTTTTAAATTTCTCAAAGCATTCAAACTTATAGTGCATCAGGTAAATGTATCCATACCTTGAGTAGTTGTCAATGAAACTGACGAAGTACTCAAAGCCACCTCTAGACCAGATAGTCATAAGACCACACACATCAGAGTGAATTATTTCCAACGGTTCTTTAGCTCTATAGCCTTTAGCCGAGAATGGCCTCTTGGTCATCTTGCCCTCTAAGTAGGACTCACAGACTAGAAGTGCCTCCACTTCCAATGTATTAGGGTTGGTATACTGAAAATTATATTTTCGGTATTTAATTTTATTTTGAATAAAATTAATTTTCTATTTTACGATAACCTTTATGAGCAATGTATGTATATATCATGTTTTTAATATTATGCATGGATATCCAGTATTCTGTACAGTATTTAATCTGGCGTGTAGAGTACGGCTTGTACACAGAAAATCAGATTTTAAGTTCTTACAGAATATAAATTTTTATGTTCACAATTTAGATAGAAATGGACATACCATCAGTACGACTATAGTACAGAGTTTTAGTAGACCTGTCTTGGTTACAGGGAACAAATAATAGTTTCGTCTATTGTTCTGACACTTTGTTCTAGTACACTTTGTGTGTATTGAACGGGACACATTAGGGTAATTAATTTTATACTGACTATATAAATTAATTCACACCCCAAGATTATTATAAGTGCTTGTGCTCTTAATCCTAAAATAATTATTGATTTATGTAAATTTAATATTCGTTGTTTAGATTCATTAGAGGGTGCGATCTTATATGGGTCTATATTTCTGGTGAGTTGGATAGCGGTATTATTTATATGGTGAATATTAATTATTGACGAAATTCACATCCCGAAGAATCAGGATTGACGATACCCCCTTAAGGAAGCTTACAAGTTTTGACCACGCCAAATCCTACAGATGGATTTGATTTTCTAGCCGTCAAATAAGTTAAGCGGAAGGGTTAAGGAATTACAAGATGCTGATTAAATTAAATTATCAGTAATTAAATTTAATTGGTGAGTATCGAGAATCTTAACGTGGGGAGAAATGCTAAGCATTTAATAACATGAGCTAAATGCAAAATGGTCTTGAGATTATGGGTCAGAATGCGATTATAGTTTTTTAGTGGTGTGAACTGTAATTCAGTATTTTATAAAAATTGCAAAAATCGTTGCTAGTTTTTCATAATTACAGATACCATTATAAAGTTTTCTTAATTGCGAAAACCGCTGATACTGTCTGTGTTCCACTGAAGTCTTACTCATAATTATGCGTAAGACTTCATAGGCCTCTACTGTAGCCCTATAAATATACGGGTAGGCTGAACCAATTTCATAACTTGTCTTCAAGACTAAAGCTGTCCAAGTTTTGCTGATATGAATTCTCGGAGGATTAAAGCCCACACTATATTTGGGAATCGCACAAGGAAATATAGTAGAAGATCTGACGGGAGCTTCAACTCGAAAACAAAATCGTAGTTGAAGATTCGACCGGTAAAAAGATATTCTTCTAAATTAACTGTGATTGCATGTGTTTTAATTGTAATCGTTCGATATCAAAAGTTTTATCTGGAGCCCGTTTCAGCGTTTACCCGTCCAGTTAATTTTTTACCAAAAATCATTTACAAAAATAATGATCTAGGCAGTTTTGCCTCCAACACACGAATCCAAATGTCCATTTTCTACCAGTCTATTTATCAATTTTAAATTAATATGATCCAAGCGTAAGTGTCAAAGAAACGTTTGATTCATTGAAGAAGGAAACTTTTTCTTATACGGTAAATTAGATGCATTATTTAATTAGTTAGTTGCAGTGTAAGAGAGATTGAAGTAATAACATAAAAATCATCCACCAATGTACCAGAATAGATAACCCGTTTATTATTCTTAATAACCACAGAGTTATTAAAATAAACTAAATATCTGTCTTTAACCAATCTAGAAATGGAAACTAAATTTCTTCTAATAAAAGGTACATAAAGACAATCTCTCAATACTAAAACCTGATCTCTACTAAAACTGAAAATGACATATCCCACTGCAACTGCCGTCACCTTTGTATTATTACCCATATACAGGTAAATCTTCCATCACTAAGTTGTTGAATTTTTTGAAATTCCTGCAATGAATTACAGACATGATTAGTGGCTCTTGTATCTACACACCAGGTATTGATAGATAACACTACTAAATATGTTTCCACAGTTAGTGAACAGAACTTACCTTGATTGTTCAGTTTGTTGAGATAAATTGGACATTATTTTTTTCAATGTCGTGTTTAGTTGTAGTGAAAATATTTAACTTTCAGCTTTTTCATACCAGTGCGTGGTGTTGGAGGAAAAATTGTCAAAATTTTTATTTTTGAAAACGATTATCTAAAAAAATCTTAACTGGACGAGCAAACGCCAAAACAGGTTCCAAATAAAATTTTTGATAACGAACGATCAAAATAAAGCCCGTGCATTCGAAATTAATTTAGAATAATACATTTTTACCGATTAAATCTTCAACTACGATTTGAATCTGAGTTGAAGCTTCTGTTAGATCTTCTACTGTATTTCCTTATGCGATTCCTAGACATAGTACGAGTTATAATCCTCCGAGAACTCGTACCGACAGAACCAGGACAACTTTAATTTTAGATGACAAGTTATGAAACTGGTTCAGCCTACCCGCATTTATATAAGGCTACAGCAGGGACCTGGAGAGTAATTATGAGTAAGACTTCAAGTAGAACACATACACATATCAGCGGTTTCTGCAATTAAGCAAACCTCATAGCGGTTTCTGCAATTAAGCAAACCTCATAGCGGTATCTACAATTATGAAAAATTAGTAGCGGTTACTGTAATTTTCATAAAATACTAAATTACAGTTCACACCACTAAAGAGCTATAATTGCACTTTGACTCAATCTCAAGATCATATAGTATTGAGCTCTTGTTATTAAATGCTTACCATTTCTCCCTACGTTAAGATTCTCGATACCAGCAAATTAAATTTAATTACTGACAATTTAATTTAATCAGCATTTTGATATTCCTTAAGCCCTTCCGCTTAACTAATTTGACCGCCGGATAATCAAATCTACCTACAGGGTTTGCCCGGGTCAAAACTTATGAGCTTCCTTAAAGGGGTATCGTCAATTTCGATCTTTCGAGACGTGAATTCTGTCAATAATTAATATTTTCCATATAAATAATACCGCTATCCAACTCACCAGGAATATAAACCCATATAAGATCGCACCCTCTAATGAATCAAAATAATGAATATTAAATATATGTAAATCAATAATTATTTCAAGATTAAGATGATAAGTACTATTCATAATAATTTTGGGGTGTGAATTAATTTATATAGTAAGTATAAAATTAATCACCCCAAATGTCCCGTTCAATACACATAAAGTGTAGTAGCACATAGAGTTGAAATAATAGACAACGCTATTATTTATTTCCCGTAACAAAGACAGGCTTATTAAAACTGTGTGCTATAATCGTGCCGATGGTATGTCTATTTTTATCTAAACTGTTAACATAAAACTTATATTCTGTAAGACCATAAAATCTGATCTTCTGTGTGCAAGCCGTACTCTACACACCAGATTAAATACTATATAGAATATCGGACATCCATGCATAATATTAGAGAAATGATACACATACATTGTTCGTAAAGATTCTCATAAAATAAAAATTTAATTTTATTAAAAAATAAAATTAAATACTAAAAAAATAATTTTCAGTAGACCTACCATAATAATCTCTCATTTATACTCAAAACCATACTACTATACATCTAACTTCCATGGCCTCTACATGACTATAAAAAGTCTTAGCAAGTAAGAACTTTGTAAAAGGATCTGCAAGGTTGTCTCATGATACAATTTTAGTCACAACAACATCACCTCTATGTACAATCTCTCGTATCAGGTGATACCTACGCTCAATGTGCTTGCCTTTCTTATGGAACCTTGGCTCATTCAAGTTTGCAATCGCTCCGCTATTGCCACAGTAAAATGTAATAGCCGACTGAACTGAAGGTACCGTCTCTAGATCCAACAGAAAATTCCCAAGCCAAACGGCCTCTTTGGCTGCTTCAGAAGCTGCCACATACTCGGCCTCCATGGTAGAATCAGCAATGCAGGACTACTTAATACTCCTCCAACTTATAGATCCACCTCCGAAGGTAAACACATATCCTAAGGTAGACTTATGGAAATTTTTGCCAGACTAAAAATTTGAGTCTGTGTATCCCAAAGGTACTAGACTGTTTGCCTGGTAAACCAACATATAATTCTTAGTCCTTTTCAGGTACTTGATTATATTCTTTACCGCAGTCCAATACTTTTGTCCTGGGTTAGACTTATATCTGCTAACCATGCCTATGGCAAATCAGATATCGGGTCTAGTGCAAAGCATAGCATACATGAGCCTTCCTACTACAGAAGCATAAGGAACTGCCTTCATCTTCTTTATCTCATCAGGTGTCTTAGGACACTTATCTTTGGATAGAATGAATCTATGCCTAAAAGGAAAAAACCCTTTCTTGAGATCTTGCATGCTAAAACGTGCAAGGATATCATCGATATATTTTGCTTGTGATAAGCCCAACATATTTTATTTTTGATTTCGCACAAGCTTGATCCCAAGGATGTGACTAGTTTCTCTCAATTCTTTCATATCGAACTACCCAGATAATCATACTTTAATCGTAGATAATGCCCCCACATCATTTTCGATGAGCAAGATATCATCTACATAAAGTACTAGCAAGATCACCATGCTTCCGTCACGCTTCTTGTGCACACAGGACTCATCTGAACTTTGATCAAAACTATAAGACTTTATGGCTTGATCAAACCAAGTGTTCTAAGACCTCGATGCCTGCTTAAGTCCATAAATGGATCTCTTAAGCTTACATAACATGTGTTCTTAGCCCTTTGCAATGAATCCGTTTGGTTGTATCATATAGATACACTCGTCAAGACTTCCGTTAAGAAAAGCGATCTTGACGTCCATTTGCAAGATTTCGTAATCGAAATGAGCGGCAATGGATAAGAGAATCCGGATAGACTTAAGCATGGCTACTGGTAAAAAGGTTTTCTCATAATCGATCCTTTCTTCTGAGTGAACCCTTAGTAACAAGCCTAACTTTGAAGGTTTTGACCTTCCCGTATGCTCCTCTCTTCCTCTTGTAGATCCACTTGCATCCAATAGATTTTATCCCTTCGGGTGGATCTACAAGTTCTCAGACCTGATTGGAATGCATAGATTCCATCTCTGAATATATAACCCTTTGCCAAATATCTGCATTTTTGTCTTGAAGTGCTTTATTGTAGTTATAGTACTCGGTATCTAGTTCTTTCGGGATCCTGTCAAAAGTCTCTCCCAAGAACATATACCGGTCAGGTTAATGAACAACTCTCCCACTATGACAAGGGATTACCTGTGTCTGTGTACTAGCAGTAACACGCTGTACAGAATCATAACACTGTGCATTAGCTCCCTGTTCTTGATTTGAACCTGTCCCGATAATCCTCCCACTATGACGAGATAATGGGATATCAGTGACTTGTTCTTTCGTTCTACAAGTATTTTCTCTCAGTTCTTCCAAAACAATATTGCTTTTGGGTCTTTGATCTATAATATAATTCTCTTTCAAGAATCGGACATTGGTACTAACAATGACCTTATGATCCTTAGAATTATAAAACAGACCACCCTTCTTTCCCTTAGGATACTCTATAAAGAAATAGACTTCTATACTCGATTCCAACTTACCCGCGTTCCCTTTCAGCACATGTGCTAGACACCCCCAAATTCGAATGTATTTCAGACTAGGCTTACGTACGGTCCACAATTTTGTGGGAGTAGAAGGTACTGACTTAGAAGGTGCCAAGTTCAGAATGTAAGTCGTTGTCCCTAATGCGAGTCTCCAAAACGAATCGGGTAAATCGGAATAACTCATTATGAACCTTACCATTTTCATAAGAGTTATATTCTTTTTTTCGACTACATCATTTTGCTACGGAGTGCCAGGTGCAGTCAACTGGGATATAATTCCCTCTGATGACAAGTAGTCCTTAAACTCTCCAAAGAAGTATTTCCCACCACGGTCAGATCGTAGTGATTTGATACTTTTACCTAGACGCTTCTCTGCCTCCGTCTTGAATTCTTTGAATTTCTCAAAGCATTCAGACTTATGGTATATCAGGTAAATGTATCCATACCTTGAGTAGGCATCAATGAAACTGAAGAAGTACTCAAAACCACCTTTAGCCCGAATTGTCAGAGGACCACACACATCAGAATGAACCAGCTGCAACGGTTCTTTAGCTCTATAGCCTTTGACCGAAAAGGGCCTCTTGGTCATTTTATCTTCTAAGTATGATTCACAGACTAGAAGTACCTCCACTTCCAATGAACTTAAAATTCCATCTACTACCAGTCTGTTTATCCTTTTCAGATTAATATGAGCCAAGCGTAAGTGCCAAAAAAACGTTTGGTTCATTAAAGAAGGAAACATTCTTTTATATGGTAAATTAGATGTGTTATTCATTTTAATCAGTTGTAGTATAGGAGAGATTGGAGTAATAATAAAAAGATCATCCACTAATGTACCAGAACAGATAACCCGTTTATTATCCTTAATAATCACAAAGTTATTAAAATAAATCAAATATCCGTCTTTAGCTAATTTAGAAATGAAAACTAAGTTCCTTCTAATGATAGGTACATAAAGACAATCTCTCAATATTAAAACCTAATTTCTACTAAAACTGAGAGTGACATCTTCTATTGCAACTGCTGTTATCTTTGTATTATTGCCCATATGTAGGTAAATTTCTCAATCACTAAGTTGTCGGGTTTCTTGGAACCCCTGCAATGAATTGCAGATATGATTACTAGCTCTCATATCTACACACAAGGTACCGGTAGATAACATCGCTAAACATGTTTTCACAACCAGTGAACAGAAATTATCCTGTTTGTTTTGCCTATTGAGAAATTCTGGACATAACTTTTTCCAGTGCCGGGTCTAGTTGTAGTGAAAACATCTGCCTTTTGACTTTTGCACAGCAGTTCGTGGCCCATTAACTACCCAAGAAACCGTATCTCCCTGTTTCTGAACCTTTTTATTATTTATGCCTTTCGGCTCAAAGGAAGAACCTTTTTTCGAAATAAACACATTTCCTGGTATTGAAGGAATACCATTTGTAGTTAAAACTATATTCAAGTTACATTTTCAGTCAACAAAATTTAGTCCCGTAAGTTCATTTTTTTGAGTATAGAAGCGAGTGGGTTGAAATCCATTTTAATCGTAAGAATTATATAATTAAAAAAAATCGTTAATTACGATGAGCAAAATTTTGAATTTATTTTAATTTGGTTCCCTCTATCATTTTAAAATTAATTCGCTAGCAGCCTGGTAACCTGAGAATAACATGTCTCGATGGGAGGACGTCTACTATCCTTCATAAGACCAGACATGCCAATTCCTTTTAATTTTACTATCTAGGTAACTGAACATGCCAAGTAAAATTAAATAGCCTACATAGTTTTGGTCCAGTATATAATAGAAGTGACTCAGATGGAGAGCATACTATTATATACAACTAAGTGTTAATCATCACTTAATTCCAAATCAATTGCTTCGCAATGAACTCTTCAGATAGAGTAGTGATCCACACTAACAATTATATAGAATTATCCCTAAAGGAGGTTTGTACTGACGATACCACAATTAATTTGTCCGATGGAAAGGAATGCCTTACTGCCAACACGCATGGTTTAATTGATGGAGGCTGCAGGATTTATCTGTGAATCAATTCCCTCTCCCACTTAGATTTTAAAATATTTCTTTTAAGGTTATAAAAATCTATTTAATTAAAATAAATTTATTAATTTCTAAAACCACACGATCTGAAAGTATCAAATATCTTTTCGTGTACATAATTCTAAAGATTCTGATTTATCAAACCATCTTTTTGTTTTTAAATACGTAACAAATAAATTTTAATAAATACACAATTTTTTCTTTAACTTTTCAGCTAAGGTAGTGATTAAAGGCATTTATTTATTTTATTTTTTGTTCCACATTTTTTGAAAAATAATAATTTAATTTGATTAAACATTTTTTTATTTAATTAATTCAAAATCAAGAATTAATTCTCACGTTTTTTCAAGATATCCGATTAAAAAAAATCTTAAACGTGATATTTTGTAAAAAAATAAAATATCTAAAGTTTTTTTATTTAATTAAAACTAATTAATTAAAAAAACTTAATTTTATTTTTCATTACAAAATATTTTAATTAAAACTGAATTTTTGAATTAATTAAATTAATAGGATAAATAAAACAGATATGCAATCATTCACGCAGTTCATATATATATAAATACGATATGTATATATCTCGATTTTATAATCCAAGTGAAACACTGAAGTGTTTTAGTCTACCTAAGAGAATCAGCTGTTTCAATTCCTGTTCGCCTTTGATTCAGTATCCTGATTGCATCAAGTTTCTCTGATACTATCTGATATATATATATATATATATATCAGTCTCGTATATATAAGAATATACATCAAAATCAGCTTCGGAAGAGAGAAAGTCGTCGGCAACCACCAGCCTCCGCCAGCACACATTGCCGCCACCTTCAGGCGGCTCCTACCGCCTCATCCGAGCTCTGTTTCTGATAAACTTTATACCGTTGAAAAGCTCTCAAAATATGAAATATTTCTGTCAAAAAATCTACTCGAAACCAATACCAAAAACGACTGAAAAAATGGCCTAAACCTCAAAAAACGCTGCTGCCCGCCACAGCACTGCGCTGCCAACTTTTCGATGCTTTTTCGACCTCTTTTCGAACTCCATTTTGACGTACTTTATATCAAAAAATAGCTATTAAAAAGTACTATTTTTCTGTGAAAACATCTGTTCGAAAACAGCTCAAAAAACCACCGAAAAATCGTAGAACAGACTACCGCCGCCTAGAACTGCAAACTTCTCGAGGCTTTTTCAACCTCTTTTCGAACTCTATTTTTGACGTATTTTTTACTGTTGGAAAGTATTCGAAAGGTAGAATCTTTCTATAAAAAGAACTTCTCAAAAAGAACCGCAAAAACAGTCAAAAAACTATTTTAACTATTGTCGGGCGCCGCCGCCGCCGGCCAGTTGCCGCGTGTTTCGGTTGTGATTTTGGTATAAATTTTTTTGATTTTTGACAGTATGTTTAGGTATATTTTACTGCTACTTTATGTTTAAAAAATTACCCAAAAAACGTCTAAAAAATGGCTCAAAAATTATAAAAACCGTCGCCGAACTGCCGCCGGCAAAGCTGCCGAAACCAGGTTATTTTGATATTTTTTCACGTTGTTTTTAACTTATTTTTTATGCTATTTTTTATTCATAAATAATCCAAAAAAACTCACCGGTAAAAATCGTTTAAAATCATAAAAAGCTTACCGCGATTCGTGGCCCGTAAAAACTCGAACCACCGCCGGTGCCGCCTCTGTTCTTCGCGTTGTTTGATATGTTTAACCTGTTCTTAAATAATCTAAATAGATATTTAAAAATATAAAACTAACTATTACATCGATTCTATGTCCCGAAGGCCCACATTCAATCTATCACGGTCAACCCACGTGATTAAAAAAATAATCATTATTAACACCATTCAATCAAACTTGAAAAATAAATGACGATCATAAAATTAGGATTATAATGCCTACAAAACAAAGTTAGCAACAGTTCTAAAATAACCCAACCCCGATAACCAAAAATAAAAAATAAAACGGCTCTGATACCAATTATTGAAGGCAAAATGCCAAGATCTTTGTTTTCGCAAACAATTATCTTAAAAAAAATTAACTGGACAAACAAACGCTAAAACAGACTCTAGATAAAACTTTTGATGACGAACAATCAAAATAAAACCCGTGCATCCGAAATTAGTTTAGAATAATACAGTTTTACCGGTCAAATCATTAACTACGATTTGAATCCGAGTTGATACTCCTGTCAGATCTTCTACTGTATTTTCTTATGCGATTCCCGAATATAGTGTGGGCTATAATCCTCTGAGAACTCGTACCGACAGAACCAGGACAGTTTTAGTCTTAGAAGACAAGTTATGAAACTAGTTTAGCATACCCGCATATATATAGGGCTACAACATAGACCTAGAGAGTAATTATGAGTAAGACTTCCAGTGAAATACAGACATGTATCAGTAATTTCTGTAATTAAGCAAACCTCATAGAAGTATTTGTAATTATGAAAAATCAGCAGCGATTACTACAATTTTTATAAAACACTGAATTACAGTTCACACCACTAAAGAACTATAATTGCACTTTGACCCATAATTTTAAGACCATATAGCATTGAGCTCCTGTTATTAAATGCTTACCATTTCTCTCCATGTTAAAATTTTTGATACCCGCCAATTAAATTTAATTACTGACAATTTAATTTAAACGGCATCTTGATATTCCTTAAACCATTCCGCTTAACTTATTTGACTACCGGATAATCAAATCCACCTGCAGGGTTTGGCTTGGTCAAAACTTATAAGCTTCCTTAAGAGGGTATCGTCAATCCTGATCTTTCGAGACGTAGATTCCGTCAATAATTAATATTTGCCATATAAATAATGCCGCTATCCAACTCACCGGGAATATAGACCCAT